>JAURVB010001459.1:0-38283 GCA_033002965.1 Piper betle | reverse complement strand
TTATTTAAATTTGTGCATTTGTTTCTTAATCATGGATTTTGATCTTGTTGCAGTGTGAAGCATGTTTAGGTTCCCATCGCCTATTTTTACATAATAAAAGAATGTTGGAAAGTTTTGTAACTCTGATAGGAAAGATAATTGGCATGTGTCAAGTCGGGAAATTTCTCTAAAAAATAAACTATTTGTGTGACGTGTCAAATACCAATGAATTTAATATAGATTGACGCAAACAGACTTCGACTATAATATATATTTTTTATATTTGCGTTAAACATTGTGGTAATTACCTTATTACAACTGAAAGAAACTCTGTTAGACATAATGGGTTAAAAATTGCCATGTCAACAGATTTTTCTTATTTTGAAGCCAAGCCAGGTATAAGGTTTTTAATTCTTTAGATTTCTGGTGGAGGAAAGAAGTCTTGAAATCTATAAATTCCAAAAGTTAGTAACATTGAAACAAAATTTGTAATGCATACTTCTAGATTAACTCAGTTTGATAAGCAAGAGTTTACCTAACCTAATCAAGAGCTCACCTGACCTACTCCAACTACCCCCAGGTTTCCTAATTCAGTTATTTTATGCACTCGTTATTGAAGGGCATCTGGCATGAAATATGCCACTGTGAGGACATGGATTTTTTATCTTATATTCATCATCTTCTTGCTGAGTTGCTAGTGGCACTAAGTGGTGTGAGTTCCATCTTACTGACCCAAGATCTGCTTGGATGTAGATGGTAATAAAAATTGTTAAAGCTGTGTTTCTCTAGGTTATTCTTGCATCTATTCTATCTCTTTTGGTTGCATACAGATATATCCAAATAACGTAATGTTTGAGAACCTAATATACAATTGCCATCGTTCTGTTAGTCAATAATAGGAGCATTTACAGATAAAGATAGGTTTTGAGAGCTAGTGTCATCTTAACAAATTGTTTATGTGATCTTTTCATTCGTTTGTATTGCAGTGTTCCCAGTGTTTTACAGAAGTGGGAGCAGATGTTGGTTCCCACACTGGTAGTGACTTTGTCTTTCTTTTCTGTAATATGCATACATATTGGTGATAGATCTTTATGCAAGGAGCATGCATGTACGACTTCACATGTGGCTGTATGCCTTCTTATGGGAGGGAACACCAACATATGGGCTGGCAATTCTTAACATTGAAGGCTTAAATGATAATTAAGTACTTACATTAAAGTAATAAAATGTTCGGTTCCAATATGTGTAGTATTTCTACTGGCATTACTGTATTAGGCTTCTCATTATCTCACCTTACGTGGATATAGTTATGAGCTTTTTATGCGTGGCCTTTATTCTGTCTTTAATGGTTGCAATCTCTCTTTTTTTACCTCCCAGGTGTTCTCCTTTCTTCAGAGGAAATGGAGTTAACTAAACAGATGAGTGCGTTAGGTCTGCCCATTGCTTTCAGCACAAATCAGGAGGCATGTTCACATCTGTTCCTTTTGTATATACCTTGTGTAGTGTCCCCTTCATGATATTATGTTATGTGGCATGTGTATATAATGTAATTTGTAATCATATGCTGGTTATTTTTCTGTCAACTTATTTGAAGTACTGCATTGTGTTTTATTTTTTTCCTTCAACCACTCTTTACAGAAAAGAAATGTCAAAGCCAAAGTAAGAAGAAAAGGTTCTCAGGGTCAACTTGTGGGCTGCCTTGCAGACAGTGAATACTTTAAAGATGATATAAGTGCTGATTTTTTAGATGGTAAAACCTCAGGAAACAAAACGCAGGAAGGAGCAGTTTGTAATGAAAAAGCGTATGATGATATGGCCATCCTTGACAATGACGTTCAGAATTCATGCATCTCAATTTCATTGGAATGTTCACATACTCAATCTTCTTGTTGCATTGATGAGAGTTGTGAAGCTGGACTTGATGTTAATGGCTACAATGATTTTGATGAATGGAGTGTATTTTGGGATGAATATTATGGGAGAAACTATTTTTTCAACTCTACAACAAATATTTCTACGTGGCACCCACCACCTGGTTTGATGCAGTATGCTGCTATGGAAGAGAATGCTAGTTTGAATTTGGAAGATTTACATAAAGAATCTTCTGTGTATCCTTTTTGATATGCAGGGAAATCAAAAGAGGTGTGTAGTTCAAGAAGGTACTTCTCTTGATTTCAAATACCTATTTTTACTCTATTTCTGCAGCCTTCCTTCACAGCTGCAGTCTTGATTTCTTCTGCAGCTTGGACCATACTATCAATCCGCTAGAATCAGAAGAAGCATGTAAAAGCAGTCTTCGTCTTGACTCCCTGATATTGAATGTAGGTCAACAAAATGTATCCGATAATTTGGATAGGATGAGCAACAGCTTGATTACCGAAACAACCACAATTCTTGGTGATCGGCCTCATGATCTGATTCCAATGAAGTAAGCAATTTTTTTATCACTTAATGCTTGGATAATTGTATTGTTCTTTCAACTTTTACTGTTCTAATTGAAATCAATGGTAGCCCTCCTCATGAAGAAATATATTGCAAAGAAGCTTGTAGTAGTAGGGAGCCTATGGACGATTCTCTAAATTCATATTTTGTGAAGCAAAGAAAGAAAAAGAGCAGAAAGAGACTACAGAAGAATGTTTTTGATGTCGTAAAAGGTAAATGACTTATGCTGTATCTAACATGCTATTGCTTTCGTCATAAGCACTTTTCAGATGATTTGAATAATAAAGATAAATTATGTTTTACTTGTGACATAATATTGGTCGTTGTGATTTGTCTTTTCATTAGAATCTTCATCTGAATTATTTGAGGAAGAAGTTTCTGCAATTACATATAAATATTGGTGCCAAAGATACCTTCTATTTTCGAAGTTTGATGAAGGCATAAAAATGGATGAAGAAGGATGGTTTTCTGTAACTCCTGAGCTTATTGCAGAACATCACGCATTAAAATGTAGTGGTGGCACCATAATTGATTGTTTTGCAGGAGTTGGCGGAAATGCTATCCAGTTTGCCATGAGGTATGAAACATTTCCGTTATAGCCTCTTAAATTCTTTTTTAAGAATATTCAGTTATGGGCTTGTCATGATTGTGTATTCTTGCTAAAAGTCGGATCTCCAACAGTAGTCTTCTTAATGGTGAGCCGCTTGTGTGCTTCCTTGTAAGCTAATTTCAAGTGCAGTATCGCCTAAAATTAGCAAAGCAGGGAGAGATTTAGGAAATCTTTTGACCTTTTTTCCCCCTTTTTTTATTGTCACTTCTTTGTAAGCTCCTTGAATTTATGTTCTTTGGGTTTCAATCATCTTATGTTCATTTGATAGTGGTATCCGCATTTACTCCCCTTTACCTATATGGTAGTATATGGCCAAACTACTCAGATTTATACATCTTGAACCGCAGGTGTGATCATGTAGTTGCTATTGACATTGACCAACAGAAAGTTGAACATGCAAGACACAACGCGAAAATATATGGTGTTGATGAAAACATTGATTTTGTTGAGGGGGATTTCTTCTGCCTGGCACCCAAGTTAAAGGTAGCAAGACTGCATAGTTTTAAATTTCATTCAATTTTTGGCGAAAATGTCCTTTCATTTTGTGAAGAAATAGATTTGGTGTAGATTTTCTTTTTATGTAGGGGTTTTTAATGTTTAGGGTTTGAGATATAACCTGGCATATGAATTTGTTGGTTACACTTTTGGGGGTGGTATTCATTTAAGGTACTGTAGATGGCATTTGTTGGTGCCCACGTAGAATATATAGCAGCTTTAGTTTTTGAGAAATTTCCATAAAATTTGATATGTTATTATGATTAGCTTAGGCAATCTTGGAATCATCCTAATATGAATCTAGGAAATAATTATCTATTGCAGTGACTTTCAAACCAATACCTGGGATGCGGATTATGTCAATTAATAATTAAGCTTCTGAAATTGAGCATCTGATTTTTCGTTTGATGTATTATCTCTATTTGATTTACTGAAAAACTGTAGAGGCCTTCAGCCGAAGGGGATAGAAGTGTGAAAGTAGAAAAATAGAAGAATGGAGAGAGGGAGATGTATCATAGGGACACAGGATTTGGAAGAAGGGTGGTGACATTTCCCTTAGGGTCTGTTTAGTTGGTTGTAAAAAGAAAGAAAGTTCATGTACAAATGAAAAGGAAAGGAAAAGGCAAAGAAATCACTTCTCCAACGATTTTCTCACCAGTTTGGTTTGAAGGAAATATAAATGCCATAAGTGGATTGTTGTTTTATACATATTATCTCACATTTTCCGAAAAAAGTTGTTGTTGAGGAATTTTCTGCCTCTTGGAAAATGCCTTCTCTTGTCGCACATTTTCTTTGTGACCAAAAGTTTTCTCACTTCCTTTTCTTTCTCATAACAAAACTGATATTTAAAGATTGATAGTCTGTCATCCATGTTAGCAAAAAATTCTCTAGTAATCTGAATAACATAATCTGGTCACCATATTCCGCAGTTCTCTTATTTCAAATAGCTACTTGAATGAATGTGGTCGACACTAGAGGCCTTTATATTTCTGCAAAACTTGCTCATACCTTATTCTTGTTAATCAGGGAGATGTGGTTTATTTATCACCTCCGTGGGGAGGGCCTGAGTATTCTAAAGTTGATACATATGATCTGCGTACCATGCTTAAACCTCAGAATGGGTTAGTTGCTTTTATATGTAGTTGAAGCAGCATATCTTAGTGGTGCATCTTATCAATGCAATTTGTGCTTTTGGCGTTCAGATATGTACTATTTAAGGTAGCTATGGAAATTGCACCTAGAGTTGTCATGTTCCTCCCCCGAAATGTAGATTTGAACCAACTGGCAGAGATTTCTCTACAAGTCAATCCTACATGGACACTCGAGGTACATGTAGATATGATTTTTGCCTTCCTGTTCTGTTTTTTCTTGTGACTCTGTGACTCTGGTTGCAGATCTTTGCAATCTTAGTAGCTGTCATGCTATCCTAGATATTATCTTTGTTTTACGACTATGAAACCAAAAATAAGAACTGACCGATTGGCTTATATTTTCTATTATGAAGTTTTTTTATAGAGGCCTCAATTAAGAAAAGTATCTCAAGCTTCATCTGCTTTTCTTTGTTATACAGGTGGAGAGGAATTACCTAAATGGTAAGCTTAAGGCTATTACTGCTTATTTCACGAAACCTTCATAGTTGCTTGCAATTGGGAAGACTTTTCTGTATGAGCTCCCATGCATTTTCTTGGTGAGCAATTTCAAGTATCCACCTGACCCCAGCAGCAATCATCCTATGCAAGACCACTGCGGGTGGAGACAGAGTAAGGTTTCTATCCTGAATACATGTTACCGCTTAAGAATTTTCTCAATGATAAGCTGAAATCTATTACTTCTTATTTCACCAGGTCTTCATAGCGAGGCATTGGTACTTATTGGTGAGCAATAAGTACAAACCATGTGCAACCACCTGTGGACAGACGAGTACGGTAGCGAATCGAATAATGGTGTTGTACCAAATGTTAGCAGCAAAAATTTTGATAGTTGTCCCAGTGTAAATGTGGGCAATTCAAACTTGACGCCTTCGCTTTAAAATGCTGGGAAGGAATCATGTTAGCAGCATGGACGACTGGTATTAATTTGAGTGAGTGATAAAAGAGGGCTTCAGGGCATGTGGGATTTTTCTACTCTACGTGTGAACTATATTTTTCTAATTTTCTTTTAAAGCATCAAATAAGTTGTGTATTTGGGAGTTTTGTGCTTGTTAAGAAAAAGAATGCGAGGCACTACTCGGTGGGATCTAATATTGGCTGAAAATACGAAGGTTTCAATACGCTTTGTTTTTAGTTGTGACCTGGGGTGAGGTGGATGGACTATTGAATAAATTAGGTGTAGAGCTGGTGGTAGAAAACTTCAACTGGAAGCGCCTTGCAATTATGCCATTGAATATTTAAGATGGTTGAATATGATTTTGTTGTGTTATTTTATTTATGTACAAAAATTAGCTTAAACGCTCAAACTCCTTTCCAATTTGACCTCGAAACTCAGGATTATTATTTCGAGTTAGCTTTGCCTTTTCTTCTTTTGGTAACATAGAAAACAACAATTGGAAAAAAAACTTTGTGCATCACATTTGTTGAATTATTTTTTATTTAGAGTTTGAAGCAAAAATCGCTCCATATTCTATAGTCCTTGGTTGTTGCTTAAGTGGACAAAATTGAGCTCGCATTTTTTTTGTTTATTTTCTTTATATGATGTTAATGCCCAGGCAGCTGGATTTTCAAGGTCTGTGGCCTTCAAGATCTTTGCGCAAGCCAAGAGGAGTAAGAAAACAGAATTAGGATGTCTGAAAAAGAAATGGGGAAGGCAGGAAGAAACAAGATCTGTGGTTGTGTGATTGCTCAAAGTACGATTAAGCTCAATTTGACATGATATTCGATTGATTCATAGTTTGATTCAATATTAAATGAGCGAGCACTATGCTTATGCTTGTTCAACTCGAATTTAAGTTTGATATTTAACATAAAATATAAAATTTTTGATAATCTGTATCATAAATTTCTTACTGCAAATTTAATTAAATTATAAAAAGTTATGATATACTAATTTTGAATAAAATATACTGATTAAATTATCTTTTCGTGTAATTGTAATAATTTAAAATATTTTGATTATAAAATTAATTTTAACATGAATAATTCGATAGAAAATCATTGATAATTATAAATTAAACTTGCTCAAATTTGACATGAACTTGAAGTTACTCAAGTACTAATAGCTCTATTCAAACTCTTAATCAAACAAGCTAAATTTAAACTAAGCAAAACTCAAGTTGACTCGCTCCATGAACAGCACCTCAGCCCGGTTCTGTACCCTGATTTAATGATGCAAGGCATATACACAAAATAAAAGCCTATTTGCTTATCGCTTTGAACTTGTGCATACTAAGACCACTCAATTCGGGCACGCGCCTTTGCTCCAACAATTCTAACCCTCTCCTTTTGGCCTTTGGCCCTTTGCCTTGATTTTACTTTTACTTTTTGCCTTAGCGAGAGTATTTGGAATCCTCAAGTTCATTTGCTAAGCATTTCATTATGTTCAAACACATGCTCAAATAAATATCAAGTGCTAAAACTATGTTTAAAAAAATAAAGGTGCTAAAACTATGTCTAAACAGTCTCCTCAATCACAATTAAAAAATTCTGAAGTACCATACATAACACGAGATTCCTGCATTGGTCAGCTTAATAAATACAAACACCTTTTTTGCAGATTTTGATATCAAACTTGGGGAGAACTGGAAGGTCGCTACTTCCATGCATTTCAAGAAAAACAGCTTTGAGATTTTCAAAATGAAAGAAATTTTAACAGATGATTTCAGAATTTACTCGTACATGATTCTAGCAAAATATGTGTACCATCTAACAGGCTAGGGAAAAATAAACAGAGATACTATCAATCAATGTCTATCAAACAAAATAAGGGCACACCAAAGCTAAAACAGATCCAACTTAAAGTCAAACCACCAAAACCTCTTAAATTAACTCATTGTTCAAATTTTAACTTGCTGTTCACTGGGAATGCCCTGATTCGATGGTTGAAGATCATGAAATCCAAATTGGCTGGTAAAGAAACTAGTCTGCACATTAGCAAATATAAGTCAATAAATGTTTTACACAAAATGAAAGATAAATAAAAGCATAACATAATCCAACTCTACAGCCACACCCTCTCACTCAGTTATACACAATGCTTGTAATGTATTCATTGTCCACAGGCAAAGTAAATAACTCACTTTCCCATGACAATCTACTTTTCTTATCTTTAAATAAATCACTTTTGCATGATAAACAATTTTCTGAATCTTAAATAAATGTCAAATGTCAGGATGTTCGCAAACATTTTGTAAATATTATTAAGCCTATCCTTTTTACGATGATACACTGGAATAGAATCAAACATTTAAAAGTTCAATCTCGATCCATGATAAGATACTCTTTCTAGCAAATTTAACAGAACATATATCAGGTAAACCAATTGCTTGTTGCATTATGTCAGTGAAGATAAATAACAAAAAGTAATACTTATCCAAATATTGAACTAAGCCGTTCATCCTGTTATCAGGCATCACCTAACAAACAACACAAAAATTATCAGACCTTCCCTAATGGCTGCCATTGTTTGCGTGCTACATAAGCAATCTGAAAACCAGCTATCAACTTATCTCCACCTCATATAACTCTTAAATAAATGATTTCTTCATAAATAAATACAATCAGATTTTCCACCCTTCTTAATGCACGTGGATCCACTTCCACTTAGAAATGGTTACATCACTGCACTCTCAGTTGTTCAAATTTCTCTGTTAATTACTCCATTATCTGTTTCAGAAAAGAGATTACAAAGCATCTTCCACTGGAATTTCCTTTAACCCACACTAAAGGCATACCAAGGACTTCATTATGTTACCTTCTCTATCTTCCCCAAGATAACCAGGCTTACAAATAAGAACTTTCTTACCACCAAGCTACATCATAAACTTCTACATCACAGTTACTGCAGCCTTACTGAAAGCGGCTTTTGTTGAAAATGATTCAAAAATTAAAAAGTAAAGAATACAGAGAAAGAGCTCCAGTTGATGCTACAGGGTAAGGAAAGCATCCAAGCCCGATCACATCTTTTAGAGTATATGCTAAAAGGATTAATGCTAAAATTTGTATATCAAACAAATTTTTTTAAGTCGAATCGTCGATGCCAACAATATTTTGTTTGACAAGCCAATAGACTCCTACTATTCTAAGTGTATACTGAAGCACATTAAATCCCCATAGTTGATGTCTTCGCACATTATTACTCAGGTATGTATCCAAATAAATTGTCCTCAAGCATTGAGTAATCAATAAGAAATCAATTTCCCAGTAAGGAAGTTGTGTGAGGAGATGAACTATATTAAGAACTGGAATCAAGATGGACCACTAATTCCCATAATAAACTCAACTCATTCTTATTGTCGAATTGTGGATGCCACCAACGTTTTGTTCGACAAGCCAATAGCCCATCCAATAGACTCCTACTATCCTAGGTGCATGTTGAAGCTCATTAAATCCTCATAGGTGATGTCTTCGCACATAATTATTCAGGTATGTATCCAAACAAATTGTCCTCAAGCATTGACTAATCAATAAGATATCAATTTTCTGGCAAAGAAGAAGTTGTGAGAGGAGATGAACTACAAGGAGAACTGGAATCAAGATGGAGCACTAATTCCCATAATAAACTCAATTCATTCTTTGGTAAGAACAACTCATGTTTCGGTAAGAAAGTAGGATAGCCAATCCCAAATTCTTCCAAGGTAAAGAAAGCTACTGCTCACTTCAGATGCCTAATTGATGTCTTGAAATGTATACCTGATCTCAATGCATTTGGCTCTCTGTCAAAAGGCCAATTCAGTTTTTTTGGTTATTCTATGTGACAATTTGGAAACTATAGAAGGCATCCTACAGGCATGGTCGTAAAAGTAACACTGAAAAACATTTCTCACAAGTCAAAGCTAAAGCTAAGGCTGCTCAGTGCTCATACCATGTGTAGGTATCAAATGTCTATAATTTACACTTCCAACCGGAGTTGAAAAATTTTTCCATTATGAAAAGGTTACCAGATTGCAATACATAGGTAAGCTAATTACTTTAACACTCTCCACCTCCAAAGGTGGAAACTCGTCTTTAAATTAAGCCAAATATCTCTCTACATAACGTTTCATTACACCCTCAAGTTGAACTGAGTTCACGGAGACTGCCACATACCCTGAATCAGATAGTTCTATCTCTCAATCTTTCAAATTTGCTCATACAGAACTAAGGTCGAAAAGATTTGAACAGGCAAGGTCATTCACAATCACTGGTAAAAGATTCCTCAAAAAACCAAGGAATAATAGAGTCCTTTTTTCATCAAATGGATTCATTCTTATAACTCCAAAAATGTAAAGCAAATATAAATATTTTCAACAATCTGGCCACACTTCCAAGCACATAGGTTCATCAAGTTATCCACTTTAATTAGCAATTTTGATTCATTCACTGTCACTCTAGCTAAACTCATTCACCAAAGACCAGTATGAACCCTATATTCTTTATATTCAATTTCATAGCAAAACAACCTCATTGGCAAATGAATCACTTACATTGACACCATAACAGGAAAACAAAATTCAAACACACAAAAAGAGAACGGCACAAATCTGTTGCCCTCATATGAGGAAACTCCCAAAGTTTGGAGCAACACGTACCATGTTTAAGAATCTGGCTCATGCTTCAAAGCACGGAATTTCATCAAGTTATTTACTATATTTTGCAATTTTGATTCATTTGCTGTCACTCTAGCTAAACCCATTCAACAGAGACCTCTATGATCCCTAAATTCGTTACAACCAGTTTCATAGCAAAACAACATCATAGGCAAATGAATCACTCATTTAGAAGAAAATCAAAACACACCAAACAAAAGAGAGAGAGACAAACCTGTTCTCCTCGGAATGAGGAAGAATCGAACGGAAATTTGCCGGCACCGACAGAGATGCCCAGACGCAAAACCCTAATCCTAACAGCAACTCCACCACAACCTTATACAATAAATAAATAACCACAAAATCAACAGATATTCAACCATCACTGGTTCAACAAGAAACCACTACAACAACACAAACCCTAAAACACTAGCTCGACAAGAAACCACTAATATAACATAAACCCTACAACTCACATTCACGGGCGGCCCCGAGAACTCGTCCTCCGTGATCTTCAACACACCCCGGTCTGCAAAAACATCAAAATCAAAAGCCTCATCACCACAAACAAAATCAAAATCAGTGAATCAGGTTATTATACATTGGATGGTGGCGTAAGCGGCGTGAGCGAGGACGAGGCAGCCGAAGAGGCCGAGCAGGAAGCCGATCTTCATCGTCGCCTGCTGCCGGAGAGGTGGGAGTGGGGAGGTGCTCGCCGCCGGAGAATGATCGCCGGCGATGGCAACGATGGCCGGAGGGGATTGCCGGCGGAGGGCCAGGAGGAGGTTGAAGATCGAATTGTTTTTCTTGATGGGCCTTCTTCGATCTTGCTGGGCTTGGTGGGAACCCAATTACAATTAAGGTTTAATATGGGCTTGTGTTCTTTTCTTGACGGGCCTGATAGGAACTTGTTGGGCTCACCAGTAGCCCAATTAGAATCTTATGTGGGCTTTCGAGTGTGCCCACAAAAATTCCTTCTAGTTCCCGACATAAAACCATAAAACCACAAATTTTTATTAATAAATGAATGTTAAAAATCAATCTCAAAAGTATGTAATTTAATCCATCAAAAAAAAAAAAAACAATTTAGATCATTACACTCTAATTCCTCATTCAAAGAAGATTTAGAAAGCGCGGCGCAATGTCTTCATTTAAAGTCATATCGTATGAATGAAGTCACTGTCATCTATCTCTTACCTCGTGAATTAAAATCTATCAAAATGAAGCAAATGAGACACAAAGTAGATATTAAGCTCCATTTTTAAGGTATTAATCCTCCCTCCCCCTGAGCATATTCCTCAAGTCATATTTACTCCCATCCATACGAGTACGATGAGCATAAATTTCTCCTATCCATATTTGATTTTCTCCTGTTGTTGGTGTGTTCCTACATTTTTTTTGAAGACATCAGTTTCTCTTTCTCCCACTTGGCATGTTTTACGTCAAGTGTTTAATCCCATTTATTTGATTACAATTAACAGTAACCATGAGTGCCAAAACTCCAAATTCTTATTGGTTTCTTCTCTTGTTAACGTGCAGTTTCTACATTTCTTTAAACCATCAATTTCTTTCACTTCGCATATTCTGCCTCAAGTGTTCATTTCCATCTGTTACAATCAGCATGAATACTGAGTGCTAAAATTTGAAATTCCTCAGCTCGTCAATTTCTTCTCTTGTAATCTATTCCTACATTTTTATGAAGGCATCAGTGTCTCCCACTTCGCATATTCTACCTTGAGTGAATATTCCCATCTATTTGAGTACAATGAGCATGGATTCTGAGTGCTTAGACTTGAAACTCCTGAGCTCATTGATTTCTTCTCTTGTCAATGTATTCTAACATTTAATTCTACATTTCTGCAAACCATTTGATCCGACATGGTTTTTTATTCATATGTTTAATTAATAAGATCGCTTGGCATGTTATTGGCTATGCTAATTATGTGAATGAGTCTTATATATACGAATAGAATTTATATAGCTTGTGTAAGATATAGTTGTGCACATTTAGTGGTTTCTACCACCTATTAATCTATATGAATAGAAGTAAAAACAAATAATAAGAAAGCATAAAATTTTAAATCAATCTAATGTTTTTAACTCAATCATCTTAATTATCAAAATTTTAAATCAATCTCCTTCTCATGCACATACATCTCATTATGTAAGACCCTCTCAAGGGGGCTTAAATTTAAGGTGTATCTCATGGGTAAATTATATGAGTCAGAGCTCTCCTTAATTTTTTTATTAATGAATAGATTATTCCTACGTAAATGAGTTCAATTCGACCCTTTCACTTGTGTTACAATGCTCTTTTTATCTGTATAATTCTTTATAAAACCTAATGCACATATTTATAGAAAATATACATGTAACGAGAATAACTTGTCCTTGAGAAAGTAAGATCATCGTTAAATTTGTCTTCCGTTAATAATTTTGAAGAAGTAATGATTTAGGCACAATAACTTCCACTTAGGCCAAGTTAGCCGGCCCGATTCCATATTTTGTAGCAGCTAAAATGGAAATCAGCATGGGTTAGCTAATGTATTAAGAAAAAGACTACTTTACTTTAAAATTCTCTAAGGTAAGTAGATTATATAAATATCGTCAAACTAATCTTATATCTAAAACTTATAAGAATGAGATTCGTTATATTATCGAAAATGTGCTCATTTTGACGTTTGATTAAACCCATTAATTTGCACTTGAATTGTCCCTTCAAACAAATGCATTGGATTACATCAGACCTCATGTAATATAATTCAGAGCTTGTTTGGAGAATTGATATAATTGGGGTATCAGTTTTATTTCTTTTGGAACGAAATCGCCTCTACATGAAGGGATTTTGGTGACATCAATGTTAGAATTTATTTAACATTAATGTGGTTCTCACCATATTTTATATGCAGTTATCAAAATATTAAAGTGCTTAGGTTCTGTAAATAACGAAAATTTTTTGCTCTTGCGGCATTAAAACACGCCTCTGGACACGTCCCTGCAGAAAAAAACACAAGAGCCAAACTTGTCATACCCATTCAAGGGGTTGGCCTTGTAGGAAAGGAAAAAGGAGACCAAGGCCAACGGTGTTTTCTGCCGCCTTTTACCTCTGTCTTCCTTACGGCCTCTTCCCTCACTCTTGCTCATTTTCTTAAGGTGCGTTTGATATTACATGCAAGTTTCCTTTTTCTATTTTATTGGGCTGTTTTTGTTTTGGATATTTGCTTTTATTGTTTGTTTGGTAGATTTAGGAATAAAATGTCCAAGAACGATGATGGTAATCTTATAATGGTTTTCTTTTTATGATAGATGTGGAGAAATCATGTAAAATTTTATTATGTTCAAAAGGCTTGGAACGAAAAGAAAATTTGTTACTGTATATTTTTTATCAAATTCTCACTTTAAATGTAATAAATTCGGGGATTTATATAGAAGGATCTTAATGTCTCTTTTAATGTTGTTTGGGGGAGGTCGGGTTCATATGGGCGAATGATAGAAGAAATAGTGAGGATTTTCTAGGTTTCTTGTTGCTTTGCGTAGACTATTGAGTTTCTTCTGCTCAAATTTTTGTTTACATATGTATCTTTTGTCTCTGTGATTGACTGCTGATTTTATAGTAGACTGATGTTTTAAAAAAATTTATTGGTGCTGATATAGAAATAAATAGTAGAACAATTTTGTTTGATGGAGATTTATTGGTTTGAGGTAATATTATAGTTCGTGAGCTTTGGTGTTCTTGTAGCTCGTAGACATTGGTCTTTGTGAGATGCACAAAGACAATTGAAAGAGACATCTGGCAATACACTGTTTGTTGAAAGAAGGTTGTTGCAAGTTTTGAAAGGTCATATTTGTTGTATTCATAAATTATGGGGAAGGGTGCAATATGTAGTCATAAATTACATGCGTTTTTTTGGATCAAAAGTGCTCTTTTCTATATTCAAAATTTGTGTGTAGAATAATATATAAAAAATTATCAGATGCAAAAAATAGTATTCTTTTGTATAAACATCAGTTTGGTATTTGCCATTATAAATTGCATGGATCCCCGTTGATGAAAAAAAACGTGAAAAAACAATTTGTATAGGCTAATATAAAAAACAAATACATGCAATTATTTTTGCACACCAAAGACAACTTCAATCTTCCTTCAAAACATGTGGCCAATTCAACTACAAATAATGTCAAGATCTAAAACCACTTCAATTACAAATAATATCAATATTTGTGGCCATTTCACATACAAAAAAATATTCATGGTCTTCATAGGATGCAATGTATACTATAACCTCATTTAAATTCATTTTATGCAAAATTCACAAAAGAATACTCCTTCCCGATGCAAATATAAAAAACTTCTCTAACTTCATATATCATAAAAAAAATAGATGGATAGTTTTGGTCACTCAACGATCCTTGAGTGGAGTCTGTCGAAGCATATCCTCCTCACCTATGTGAGTAAATAAAGTAATAATATCACCTTTGTCAGTATCTTGTAATGCATAAAAATACATTTTAGCAGATACCCACATATCACATAAAAATCTTGATTTGGCTCTTACATTTAATAAATCCACATAACTTTGGGGCAAGTATGATCCAAATGGCATTATAAATAGAGGTGGAATATGGTTTGCCTGTCAAGTAGATTATAAGAATGAATAATAATCACTTATAAGGCCCTGCAACCCCAGTCAAATGCAAACAAATTACTCACCCATTAAATACCCTTATAACACTTTTGTTATTTCAAGAAAACTAGGTAATCACTTATGATTCTCTAACTATTTGTTGGGTTTTACCAAAAATTTTGATTGGAAGACCTTACAACAAATTATTTTTCATACCAGAATATTATTAAGATAGCAATCTCCTTTAGAAGAATTACTTGATTAAATCAAATAAATTAAAAATAAAGTTGAAAACTCTAATATTTTCAATGGGTGGGTCATGAATAATAGTTGTTTCTACTATAAATTATACCATGGTTGCATGAATCGGAATCGAAATCAGAATCGGTTTTCCAGGGAGTCGGAATCGGAATCGGAATCGGTCTGAATCGGCCAGGAATCGGTTCAGTTGAATCGGCCTGAATCGGTCCAAATCGGTCATATACAAAAATTTGCCAACTCATAACAGAAATACCTGAAATACATAATTATATAATTTCTCAACATAAATACACAAATTCAAGTATTTATACAACAATCATAAAGGTATGTAATTATGACAATTGGACCACTACGAAGCAAATTTTCAAGACTTCCAAGCTATATTCGCACATCATAATTTACACATAGCACATATTCGTACATCACAATTTGCAGCACACACAATTAAGTCAACGAAATCCCAAATCAGCAATAAAAAAATCCCAAATCCGCACAAAATTTTAATTTGGACATCACAATTTGCACATCATATTAATCAATTAGCACATCATAGATAACAATTCGCACATCACAACATTCAATTTCAATAAAAAAATCTAAATTTACCCAAATTTTCGTTCGGCCGCCGATTCCACCCGAACTCCTCGCGTTTGCGCTCCACAGCACACTCCGCAGTGCTGTCGGCCGGCCACCTGTCGGAGGCGGAGTTGCGAGGGCGGTGGCGTGGTCGGAAGGTCGGGCGGAGTTGAGGTCGGACGGCGGAAGCGCGGCGGAGGGCGGCCGCCGATTCCACCCGAACTCCTCGCCTTTGCGCTCCACAGCAGGTCGGGCGGAGCTGAGGTCGGACGGCGGAAGCGGGCGGAGCTGAGGTCAGAGGCGGAGCGGGCGAGGGCGGCCGATTCCACCCGAACTCCTCGCCTTTGCGCTCCACAGCAGGTCGGGCGGAGCTGAGGTCGGACGGCGGTGGCGTGGTCGGAAGGTCGGGCGGAGGTGAGGTCGGACGGCGGAAGCGCGGCGGAGGGCGGCAGCGTGAGCGACGGCGGAAGCGGGGCGGAAGCGCCGATTTTAGGTTTTTAAATCCAAATTACCATTTTACCCATGCTTAAATAATTTAATAAAAATCATACCTAGGGTATTTTAGTAATTTACTAAAAACCGATCGATTTAAATCGGCCGATTCCGATTCCGAGTTAAATCGGTCAGAATCGGGCGAAATAGCCCGATTCCGAGGCCGATTCGGGGCCGACCGATTCGGCCCCGAAATCGGATCGGCGCGACGCCGATCCGATTTAAATCGGCTGATTCCACTCGGAATCGGCCGATTCGTGTAACCCGGAATTGTACTATAGATAGAGTGGAATATGATTTAGTTGTCAAGTAGATAATAAAAATATTGTTAGATACTAATAATTTTGAAAAGAATTGCTTGATTGAATCAAATTAATTAAAATAAAGTTAAAAACACTCACAATTTTAATAGATGGTTATTGTTCAATGGTCCTTTTCTCCATTGATTGCTTATTTCCTGTTTTTTTCGCAACTCTTAGCTGACGTTTTCCCTTTTACAAAGAACTTCTCAATAGTATTTTCCTTCTTTCCCGTTCCTTCATTTTACAACCTTTCACAATTGGGGATGATGCACCATCTAATGCCTCCATTGTAATGATATTATCAAGAGCACCATCGGAGTTGCCACTGCTAGGTAGGGTCAGCTTTCCCAATGACATTGGATAATATTCTTTCTTCATTTTAGTTAAAGTACTAGCCAATGATTCCATTGTTGATGTTACTTTTTTCTAGCATTAACTCATGCCCTATTACATTGCCGTAAATTTTCAAGAACATAGTGTACAAAGCAATAGCTCTTCTTGCTTTAGTGACATCCTCATCAAGTTCATTTGTTTCATCAATTGTATCCTAGACAACTATATGTTTTACATTTTTTCTCCACGTAGGTAAGATGTATTGCGGTGGCACCTCTAAAACACCTTCTTGTTGAAATATTTGAAAGATGTGTCTCCAAAGAATGCCTATAAATGCAAAGTGTTTATAAGTACAATTCACTCTAGCCTCTGACGAGTTATCTATTACTTTGCTCCATAACAAATCGTTGAATGATGCGCATATCGCATGCTCCATTTTATAGGCTTCTAATGTGATTACCTTTGACAATTGATATAGAATCGTAGATGCAAACTTCGGTTTCATGCGTGAATTTCTATTCTTGCAACCAGCTATCTTTTCTCTTGCCCTTTGCTTGCGAAGCACTCTGTCAAAGTTTATAGAAAATTGAGACATTTTTTTTGAGTCAAGAAGTTTCTCCAAGTTTCCATTAAAACTCTCACTTCTTTGGGTTGTCCTCATGTCTCGTGAAAATGCATGTCTACTATATACCGTAGCTCATTTCTTTGTCTCTTTGTAAATACCACTTAACCATTCATTATCACCTAATTCAAATCTTTTAATCATTGAATCCCATGAAGATTTGAAATCGTCCTCATCTTCGTATTCGTAGACACACTTCTTAAACACACTGGAAAATGGTTTCTTCCCATCAATAATCATTGCGTAGGCATGACTTAGTTTCTTAGCTGCATTTTGTAACATAGTGTTATTTACATATTCGATAAACTATGTTAGACATTACCCTCTCAATTACAACCTCTATCACCTTAGCTTTGGGCCAGTCATCCTTGTTCTTGATGCTTTTCCTTGTATTGGTTGGGAATAACCACATAAAGCTAGCAATGATCTCATCATATAGCATGGCTGTGCCAAAAGCTACAGTCTGACGATGGTGATTTACACCCACGAATATTCCCAACGGGCTTCCATACCCACTAGTCTTGTATGTTGTGTCAAAGCATACAACAACTCCAAGTGAATTGTAATCAATCAATGCGCCTCTCATCTGCTCCAGAAGATATTTGTCACACAATTTTCATTGTCCAACTGCATTTCATAAGTGAAAGACTTGTCAACGGATTTCTTCGTTCTTCTTCAAATAATCACCAAGAACAACTCGCTTCTCCAAGCTCGTGGGCACTTCGACGCCTTGCACTTATGTCATTATAAAGATCTTGTAGGAAGAACTCAAGTTTATCTCAGGACCTCCACTTTGTGCATGCATGTACTCATAACCTTGAGTGAGCCTTATTCTCAGAAGCCTCTGTCAAATTGATAACAGATTGCCAACACTCCTTTGCATGTCGGTAGTGGCCAAAGTGTGAAAGTTTAATCCTTCGCAAGAAGATCATGACCGTGCTCTTCAATTAATTTTACTACTTTCCAACTATCGGGTCCAGTCATTTGAATTGTCATGCATGCTTTGTAGCCGGTTCGTTGTGTCCATTCTCCTAAATTTTGGTACTTCCCCAATTTTATTTCGTTCTTGTTTTGTTCCCTCATTGGCACAACAATATTGACACTGCCATGTAACACCATGCTTTTCTCTGGTTCGATTGCGCCGAATTCCAAATCCAGTAATACCTGCATATTTACAATATTAATCATATGCTTCAATATATGAAGAGAACACTGTCCTGTGTACCACGCACATTTACTTGTATTGCCATCAACTTCTTTGTCAAGTCCATGTCTTGTTGTTGCTTCGTCCAATTGAGTAGCACCACCAACATGATTGGTATTCATCATTTCACCCCCATTAGGCATCCTTGTGCAAGCATCGCCTTCCCAAGAACTGATAGATTAAACATTAACATATCACATACATTTATCATACATTATTAATATAATAATTTAATTCTAGCAAGTTATAAATATACTTTGAACCACTTGCCTCTTCCAAGTTATAAATATACTTTGAACCACTGCATTTATCGCTCCCAATACTATCATCACTTCCATCACTTTCCTCATTGCTCTCTGCTGTTGACGTTGCTGCTACCTCTACCAAATTATTCAAATGCCCAAGAAAATAATCATTTTTATTGATTATAAACATTAATGAACAACAAAAATTTAGTAAGGAAAATTCGATTTCATACAGATTTGATGTGCATGCTTAAAATGTAAAGTATTAAATTAAATAATTTCTTTGAATAAGAAAATTACTTCGAACAAATAAAATTTTCAGATTTTTTTAAAATAAAAACAATAGAATGGAGATATTCTTAACCATCGTAATAAAACTACTACTCATTGAGATGAACGTCGGACTAATTCAAACTAAAATACAAGTACAAATATTTATATATCCAAGCAATAAAAGGGATTGTATAATACAAAAATCAAGTCTATAAACTACCTCTCTATTTTCTTATCCTCGTCTTGTTTGCATTGTGACGTTACAACAAGAGCATGATGGCGAGAACATATAAGAAGATTTCAGAATTTGTCTTGTAGAAATCATTATGGCAAGAGGAAGTATGTTTGGATTATTGTATAAATCATATGTTGATTTGATTTACATTTGGTACCAGAGCAAAGCACCAGTAAAATTTTTCTTGTTTGTAAAAGTTTTTGCGGGTGAAATTTTCTATTTCCATGGGTGAAATTTTCTATTTCCATAATTTCCTTCTCCTTTTCGTGGAGTCTCGTTTTTATTATCCTTTAAGTCTTTGCCCAACTTTGGAAGAGACGGTTGTTTTGTATAAATTTTGATTATATTTTCCCATAATTGAAAAAACTCATAAAATTTACTTCTGTAAGTTATTTGTGAGAACAACCAATCATTTTCCTATAAATTGCCCTATGGAGAAGATGAAGTTCGTGGGCTTTGGGTTCTTTTTTTTTTTTTTGGGTTTGTGTGTAAATTTGGGTTGAATTTGTGCTTTTATGTGTTATAATTCAATAGGTTGAATGGGCTTAAGCTAAATTACAAGAATTGGCCAATTTCAAGTGGAATCAGCTGATTTAAATTAACTATGTTAAAAGCCTAATTAAAAGTAGATAAAATTATTTATTAAGAAAATCGGTATGTGAATCAGCCGATTCAAGTTGATTTACAAACCAAGATGACAATACTAGGAATCCGGTGCTCAATTATTATATGAAAACCCTGTCAAATGCAAAAACCTCACCTCCCTTGTTTTTATCCATTTTCCATGGCTAGCGGCAATGTCCTCCAACGACGACCACCCCATTGGATCCCATTCACGGTATCCTCCACCTTTTCTTGACATTAACCACCTTCTTTTGCAGATAGAGGAGATTAAAAATAGAGAGCAGATCCATCATTGATGGTAGAGCTTGAGCTGCTGCTCATAACGCTATCACCTAGATCACCTCCAATTGGTTTGAAGCCCTCCCCCTCCCCCTTCCCCCCACCTCCTTTCTCCCTCCTTGCCTTTCCCTCCTATCTGTTCTATCTCTTTCAGTTTCCACAACCCAAAGACTTGCAAGTTTGAAGCAATATTCTCCTCAATGAAAATCTAAGATTTCTTTAGTAGTGGAGTCTATATTTATGGTTGTTTGCTTTATGTGTGAACTCTCTCTTTTTGTTTTACTTATCAAATTAATTGTGATAACTATATGGTCACTCCTCTTTACCTTGTTTTGCTGTAATTTTTTTAGCAAAATTGTGTGAATTTAAGCCCTCAATTCTATGCGAGGGGTATCGCTCATTTTTCTACCCATAATTATTTTTTTTTAATTTGTGATGTTTTATTGTGAAATGAACTCCCACAATGAATTGTGAATAACACAATGATGAATTTTGTTTTCTTCATTTTGTTAGTCTCTTCTTTTGATAATTTCCCCTTCTTTCATTTGTTATTCATTTGTTTATTTCTATATATTTATGTCAATACTAATTTCTTATTTACTCTATATTGGTAATTTTTATTTTCTTCATAGGGATGATGAATATTGGCTGGGAATATGACACTCCAGTTGATGGCATCCAAAAAGCAAATCAACTGTAGCTTTAGTGATAAAATCATAATGGGAGGGGCATATCACTTCAAGCAATATATTGCTGGAATCAAAGTATATATTGCTGGAATCAAACCAAATATTGCCTGGAAAAGGTAAAAAAAGGAAAAAGAAAAGATTAGAGAAGAAATATGGTCATATGGTTTGAACGAGTCTGATAAGGAAGAGATTGAGGTTCGTGAGCAAAATAAAAATAAGGGATAGTTGGGTGCTCTAAGTTCTACTGGGAGGAAGGAGAAATCTTTTTTTGAAAGTGGGAAGAAGAGTAAATCAAAGCAAATGAGAATTTCTACGGTATTAGGAAAGAAAACAAAAGAGTAATTGCACAGTTGTTGCTTGATTCTTTTATCATTGTGCAATTCTTTTTCATACTGCTGAGTTGCCCTACTTTCATAAAATGATTGATGTGGCAATTAGATACAATGACAAGGGGATCAAACTTTTCGGAAGAGGTTTCTTTATCAGTGTAAACAGCGAAGTGGCTTTTATAAATGCTAGCTTAGGGATATAAAAGCATCTTGGAAAACTATGAGTTGTTCTATTATGTTTGATAGGTGGACCAATCAACCTAGTTGAACTCTTTATCAATTTTCTAGTTTATTACTCATGAGGAATGTATTTCTTTGGATTAGTTGATGCTTTAGACAAAGAAAAGGATGCATGTTATTTGTTTAGTTTACTAGACTATGTAGTAGAAGAAGTTGGAAAAATGTTGTGGAGGTATGTTACATGAATTGTCCTTTTAGCCTAATAATTTGTTTTCACATTGCTTGGATATGTCAAGCTGATTGTTCTATTTTGAACTTTGTAGGTCACTATCAATAATGCTTTGACATACAAAGTTGGCTAGGAGAATGCTATAAAATAAAAGAAACCACGTCTATTTTGGATTATATGTGCTGCCTATTATGTAAACTTGATGCTTAAAAACTTTTGCAAAAATCAAGAAAGTTGGAACATGCATTGTGAATGCACAAAAAGTTACAAAACTAATATAAAACCACTCATGTTTATTGGTTTTCATGAGATAAAATTTCACAAATGGGTATAAATTGGTGAGACCCGAGGTTACTCGATTTGCTACTCACTTTCTCTAACAATTGCTAGTTTCCTAGAACATAATATGCATTAAAAGATGTTTGTCTTTGAAGCATATTCTTCATCCAAGTATGCAAAAAAAAGGATGGAATAGAAGCTAAAAAGATTGTCCTGAGTGCAAAATTTTGGAAGAAGATAGAATTTGTGCATAAAACAATTGAGCCACTTGTTAGATTTTTTAGATTGGTGGATAGTGATGAAAAACCTTAAATGTCATTTTTTTATGATGAAATGGAAAAGACTATCAAAGAAAGAAAAGTAGTGCATGGCATGAAAGAAGAACGATACAAGTTATTTGGTTATTTCATTACTAAGAGATGGGAAAATCAATTTTGTCATCCTCTTCATGCAACAACATATATACTTAATCTTCAAACTCGTTATCGCTCTAAATCTACTATTGTATGTTCTTATTTGAATTACGTATCTTTATAATTATTTCTTAACAATGTTATGTTTTTTATGTTTGACTTTGTGTAATTTTGTAGCCAATTGAAGTTTATAATGCAATTAATTGATTTGTAATTACCCGGTCCAAAATACAACATAATAGGCTAAGTCATTTATTCAAAAGTGGCTAGCTAAAGTTAAAAATCTATAGTTCATTTATACTTATAAACATAATCTTATCTCATTAGGTATTAAATGTGTGCCTAAGTTGAGAGATTTCACAAGTGTGAAACTGGATGAGGCAGCTCGATCCATGGCATCTTTGCATGTCAAGATACTATTGTTTTTATTTTATATTTAGAAATGTTAATATCTAACTAAATATGATTATTATTTTTTCAAATATTTTTTACTGGTCTAATTTTTTATTAGCAAAAGCAGATTTTAGACATTCTTTTGCAATTACCAATAGGAATATTCTTCGTCCTGGGTAATATTCAATTTATCCACATTTTATTTTCATAACAACCTTATGAACAAATAATATTTTTCAAATGTAGCATCATGGTGTGAGTAACATGGCATAAGTTGCCCCCAACTACAAAGGATACCTAGTAGAATACTTAGTCAAACTTCTTCATCAGGATGTGAATGTAATTGGAGTACTTTTGACCAAGTACATACCAAAAAAGAAATCGACTTGTAAGGAAGAGAGCGAATGATCTTGTATATGTTAATTACAACATGCGGATAAAAGAAAAAGTTGAGATGGATGCATAAATATGTAGTTAGTGAACATTTTGGTGCATCACTTTGTAGAAAATGAAAGTGGCAACACATTGAATTTTGCATCACTTTTATGATTTGTGTATAAACTTTTTAAATTAAAATATTAGGGTATGATTTATTTTGCATGTAGGATAGTTTCTTTGGTGCCAATGTTGACAAGAATAATAATGAAGACAAAGAGGTCTTTGTAGAAAATGAAAGTGGAAACACATTGAATACTACAACAAATGAAGCAACAACCAATGCCAAAATGTCAAATAATGCAACTGCAATTTCGTGTTCTACTCCATCTTCTTTGACTCCTCTTCCTAATGGACTTAATGTTGATATTGGTATATTTATTAGCTCAAAACAAAGTTTGTCTATGCCTCATTTACCTGAGGGACTTCATATGAGTGGGAGTTATGTACCTCTTTTACGCATGGGTCTCGTGTTGATGCGGGTGAGGGCTCTACTCTTGCCATTGGTGATAGTGATTCAGACTCCGAAGATGCTTCAGATGATGAATTTAATGATTTAGTATTTACCAAGTAAAATTGCGTTAAACCTTAATTTTGTGGACTTGTATTGATGAATTGTCACTATCATTTGTGGTCTATTAAGCCTTTAAACTTATGGAATTGTAGTCTTGTATTGATAAATAATGATTACCTTTTGTGTTTGTATTAAATTTTAAACTTGCGTACTTGTGTTGAGAAAAAAAGATTGAATCTTCAGTTTGTGTATTTATGCTAGGTGCTGCCAAATAATTAATAATTTGTATGAATGTTTGGTATATTTAGTGTTATATATATATACATAAATGTTTATTATATAGGACTTATTTGGACCGATTCTAATGAACCGATTCTTGTCTAATTTTTTATGAATCCATTAGATTCTTGTCAGATTCAGAGGCCGATTATAATTTTTGTAACTATGGGCTCAAGTGCACACCTTTATGCATGATAAAGCCCATTTTAAAGCTCATGTTATACTATTGAGCTTTGTATACATTGCTTGCCATGATTATGTTTAATTAGGCTTATATGAGATTTAACTATAACTTTTGGCCCTTGACGATTTACTACACTTTTTACACTTTGTTGGGCTTATAATTTTATAGTTAAAGCCCGTTTTGAATGTTAGTTATTGTGGACTGCTTATGTAACAGTATTGTCTAAGTCAACTTAAGTAAAAGGACAATTATAAAATGACCTTATTAATGTTGGAGGGTTGTTAATGTTTGGGCCTTATTTTGGTTCTATGGTTTACTAGTAGTATGAAAATAGATAATAATTAAAAGTGGTCCATGTAGTGAATAGATGGACAAATCTGTATTATATGCTCATCATATACATTGTATTGTCCATGACTGTTAGATTATTTTAAACGGATAATATATAATCTAGCCATGGACATGGACTTTGATTGAAACCTCTTGGTTCATGCAGTTGTCTATGCATTCGTATTTATTATAATCAAACAATAAAATACTGTTCAATTAATTTAAACGGATAATATATAATCTAGTCATGGACATGGACTTTGGCTGAAACCTTTTGGTTCATATAGTTAGCTATACATCCATATTTATTATAATTGAACAATAAAATTGGTTGTCATTAGTTGATCGAGGTGTATATATAATGTGTAAGTCGTGTCTATATGTTGTCTATGAACTGTCCAAGCATAATTATCAACTGCTTATACTTTATATTGAATACATTTGAATGTTTATAATAGATTTTGAGTTATTTATTTCTTTTATGTGTGTGATGCATGAGATAAAGTGTTTGAACATGATGAAATAGTTCAAACATGTTTGTAATGATGTTAAGTGACCAGTGTGCTTTTAAATTGACTGAAGAGTAGTCACAACATCTTTAATTTAGATAAAACACACATAAAGTGAGTATATTGATTACACATGAAATTAAGAATATCAAGTTGTAATTAAATATTATAATTATGACAATCTTACCCATAGGGAGTTTATTATGATTATTGTGTTTAATTAGGGTGAAATAGAAAATATATTTGTGCTTCTTGATTAAATGATATGCATTGAGTTGCATTGAATATTTTTTAGTTTCATTGTTAAATTAATTATGAGTCTATTTTTTATTAAAATCTTTACCCACCCGTAAATTTTAATGACATATGCTTCATTGTAGTATGTTTGTATTTGTAAGTACATAATTGTAGTGATGGTATATAATATACTTATTTGTGATAGTAACCATGATTATATGTTTATTATAATTATTACATATTTGATAATTTTTTATAATAAATGTGAGGTTTTCTATTTAAGTAATGATCATAATTATAAAGAATTGAGAGAGAAAATCCTTCATTTTCAGTACATGGACCTTGACTATATTCTTCATAAGGATGAACCTCCTGTTCACATCAAATCTAACACTTAAAAGGGAGAATTTATTGTATGAAGATTGGGAACGATCTAACGGCTTGAGCTTGATGTTCATTAAGTTTTGCAATACAATTAGCATTTGTGAGTCAATTACTGAATGTGAGTCAATTAATAATTATATGAAGGTTATTGATCAACTAAGACTTAGGAGATTGATTCAAATATGGGTGAACGTATACATATGATGACTCATGATAAAAATTAAGAAGAAAAGTCAAATACATAAAGGGAAAGGAAAGAAGCCTATCTATTGTATTGATAAAAAGGAATTCAACTGTTTTTCTACAAGAAGAAGGGATACTTGAGGAAGGATTGTCCTAAGCATAAGGCTTAGTTTTAAAATGAAGGTAATCTCATCGCATTTGGATGTTATGAATCTAATATGGTTAATGTTTGTCATAACACTAAATAGATTAATTCTAATTTTATAATTTATATTTCAAATACTGTGTAAGGTTTCTTAAACCTAAGGAAACTGACAGAATATGAACAAAACATCTAATCAGGCAATTATATGCAATCATGTGTAAAAGCTATTGGGACACAAACTTGTTTTAAGTTCTAACATTGTGTTTGATCTAGAAAGAATCTTTTATATTCTTAGCTTTTTCATAAACTTAGTTTCCATTTCTAGATTTGTACCTTTGGGATTTTCTTTAATTTTTCTCAAAATAGGTTTAGTTTGCTACATAACTCTATTGTGGTGGGAAATAGTACTATGAATTGTGGTTTATTTCAAAGCCACTTGCAAAATAATGTCCCTTATAACTTAATGGCTATGCATGGTATTATTGGATAATGTATTGTGTTATGAATAAAAAATCCTTCGTACTTGACATTAAAGATTGAGATATATCTCAATTAAAAGAATCAAATGACTTATAAATGATGGAGTTCTTGAAACTCTTAATTTTACAAAATTCGATACTTGTGTGGTTTGCATTTATAAGATCCCCTTTTTCTGGTCAATGGTGGACGAAATTACGATGTTATGATTAGGAAGTTATTCGTTGGACTATAATCATACAAACTTTACGGAAGTGGATCACAACCGTCAAAGTGGGCTTAAGACAAACTTCTTACAGGATTTTTATATAATGCATGCTGATCATGGTACTGTAGGAAGTTAACTTCAAGGGAGCTCCTAGCTTGATCACTCCAAGTCATAGAAGCGGTAGCACATTCGTGACAACAAAAAGGGTGACTTTATGTAATACAGATGATCACTTTCAACTATACGAAAGCAACACCTCCAATGCAGCTAAAGCTTGAACTTTTCTATAAATGTGAATGTATGATTCGGTTCTTATACTTAGTTCCAACCTTTGAGTTACGTGACTTATTCTTATAATGATGCTGATCTTACGGTAAAGTGAACACTGGGTCGTGGTTACTTGTTCCACATACCCCACAAAAGGTAAATTAAATCACAAAGACATCATTGAGTGTCAGGGCATCATACCCTAACACCCGGTCTTCGCGTGGGCTCTGCACGCGGTATGAACCATAAGTTCCTTCGACCCATGTTACTCTAACATACAAAACTGTAGCCAAATAAGTTTAACATACATGGTGTGCTCCCCGTAATGTTCCAAGACTTTGAAGCTTACACGCCCTGTAGACAATCGTTAGAGTGCTCCAAATTTAATACTTATATGACAATGACGATAATAATAATTAAATACTTAAACACACGAATTACATGTGACATATCCACATGCATCACAACGTCTAGAGCAGCAACCCGACTATAATACAACACATACACACATAATTCCTAATAATACATGAATTTCAAATACATAACAAATCCCCCAAAATACATAAGTATGATACACGATACCCCATATGTTAGGCCCTTCGGGCCCCCAAAAGGGAGTTGCAATAGGTGTCACAGACATCTCTTAATCCAAAAGCTAGCTCAAGGAATAAGGCTTTCACATTAGCCTATATACAACTCACCAACTTCATCCACAATTGATGTGGGATAAACCCAACAACTACCCTTCACACATTAGGCGACCTCTGAAACAATCATCGTACGACAACCTTACTTTCATTAGACGGTAGACGGTAGACAGCAAACGCCTCCCACCTGACAAACTCTCCTTAAATCATCAGGTGGAACCCATGAAAAGAATAACCACAATCAACTCCCCTTAAATCGTCAGGTGGAACCCATGAAGGAAACAACTACAATCGGCGTAGGTAAAACTCGGCTCTGATACCATTGTTAAGCCCTATGAGCCCACAAAAAGGACTCACAATAGGTGTCATGTGTCTCTCTTAATCTAAAAGTTAGCTCAAAGAATAAGGCTTTCCCATTAGCCTATATACAACTCACTAACATTATCCACAATTGATGTGAGATAAACCCAACACCATGCACACTGTACCATCCCCAACATGAGCCTCTCGATCCTTCCACTTACACTGGCCACTGACATGCATAAATATAAGAAATCCATCGGTAATCATACCGGTCCAACAAGAACTATAGACTCATCAATGTTAGCAAATAGGTATCTTAACACCCATAGGAAATTATAAAACTTAAGAATTCATCATAAGGCGGTAAGATGAGGCCCATATGCCTTAACATCATAAAGAAAAATGTTGGACCAAATCGACGGCCTCATATTTACATACACACATACTTATATTTAGGCCCTCACATCCTCCATATATCACTCGCTATGCTATTCCTCCATTTATTACAACCCGTGCCACTCACTCTCTTGTTTGTGAAATTTGCAAAACCATGTGTACTTATATAATAGACTTAGGTAGGGACTGACATGTAAAATTTCTAGATCTTTAGTTTAAAAACCAATACGATATAATATCCTTATAATTTAACTAAATTGTAAAACAACTCGGCTAAATGGCCAGGTATTGGAGGGATCAGATAAAACGCCGCCAATGTCATGCTATGTCTAAAATGGGCAAACATGGTAAACTAGTCTAACTAAGGTCGGGCTAAGGCGGTGAGAATACTATTTGTGGGTCGCGTACTAATTTTCCTAAGTCTATTTCATGGGCTTGGAGACTCTAAATGGGCCTATGTAAAAGATTAGGGTTAGCCAATACGGTGAACCTGAATCCTACAAAATTTCAAGTCCAAACTCTAAGAATTTGTACTAGTGGAGGCTCAAATTTTTAAGGCGTTGGCTACATAATTTCTAGAGATGGTTGGACCTACTAGGATTGGAACACTTATAAAACAAGGTCTACTAAGCCTTTGGCTCTCAAACTTTATAGTGATGTTATTGGGTTATATCCTAAGGTCTGGGTGACCTACTAGCATTGGAACACTTATTAAATAAGATCTACTAGGTCATTGGCTCTCAAAATTTATATTGATGTTATTGGGTTATATCCTAAGGTCTAGTTGAAATTTTATGTAATTGAACTACCAAATGCCTAGGGTAAGGAATTTTTTAAGTAGAGCTAGGGAACTAAAGTTTCACCATGTATTCCTATATACCACAAAATACTAGATTAAGAAACCACCTAAATGATCTTTAACTTAGCCAAAAATTTACATGTTTATATTAGACACTTAATGAGTTTTTAGATAATTTTTACAGATTTTATTAACATATTTTAGTAATCTCATTGAGGAGTACAATCTCAGAGTATGAAATATAACATCATGCGCATTTAGGGATTTTATTCAAGCCCTTAACACAGTAATTTTAGCATGGTATTTGACCAAGAAATATCTAACATCTTAACCTACAAACACACAAAATATAGCACTCAAGTACAACCTAAAATAGGGTGAAACAATTGGTGAAATTAATGGGTATGTAACTAGAACCAATAAAGAAGCCACCTTTCACCAATTTGGCTCTCATGCATGCTCATACAGATATAATTAGATGATATGTGCCGCATAAAACATATAGATCAATGTGTTATGAGTCATATGCAACTGGAATTATGTAAAATGGACATCTCCATCATGAGATACGCCTAATCTACCAAAATATTGCATACTAGCATACATACCTTAATGAAAAATGCACATATATTTCTATACAAGTGCAAAAATAATGAAACCAAGTCCTACTTGCTCAAAACAACAAGAAAATAGACATATAAACATTGGATATGAAGTGAAAGGTGAGACCTTTATCTCACAAAGAGCTAGGAGGAGGTTTCTTAGGGATTCCTACCTCAAGACCTATCCCTCCTTAGGTCTTGGCTAGCTTGAAGAGGGTTAGGAAAGGCTAAAGGAGCCCGAAAATGTCACCGGCGACTGAACCGTTTGCTAATCTACTTGATTCGGTTAAGCTGACCTGGATCTGCCATCGACGTCTCAAGATGGAGATATAAACATGTAGTGCATGGATGGGATGTGTGGGTTCTAACGCAGTCCTACATGCATGCTATGATGTGCAAGCAAAACAAAACCATGCAACAAGTAAGAAATTTAAATAAAAATTCATTAATTTTTTTACGAAAAAACGGACGAAATCCCCCCTAAAAGTGCAATAGGGTCCAACCTGTCCACAACAAGGGTACATAAATATTTTATCAAAATACGATAAAACATAACAATCTACCGTGGCACTCATCATTATCTCATTTATTTTCATCTAAGCAAAGTCTGAACTCCAAGGCTCCCTACTCATTCACAATTATCCGCTCATCTCATAAGAAGCAATTTATCAAGACAAAAACATTCTAATTATCATTCACACAACATTAACACACCATCATTATACATTACACGTGGCAAGTACATGTGTGCGCGGTTCCGTGTTGCTCCTCCGCAGTCCCGACAACTTTCATCCCTTACATTTCTCACCTACATATATATAGAAAAACTGTCAATAATGAGTGTTACCGGCCCGAAAAATAACTAATATCAATTTGGTACAGGAGAGCAAACTCTCCTGTTGAATCAAAACCATATACTTCCTCAAGAACTTTCATTAGGGCATATATGGGAGTCGCCGCCCTCGGGTCAACAATATCCCCTTTCCATATCATTCTCTTTCATTGGCCATTTCATCTATCTCTTCCATGGCAATTCATTCTCATTCATCTCAGCCCTCTACGGCCTCCGTATTGCTCTTGGCCCTAAGTACAAGGGCCGAGTACTCTCAGGCATGCACCTTCAATACCCTTTAAAACTACAAGTCTAGACATGCACTGCATTGCAGTACTTGTGAACCTCTACACTTATCCGGGTTTGAGGAACTCAAAGGTGGAGTTGTCAGGATCCCTCCGGAATGAAACGGCCCGCACACCACTCCAGAGCCCACTATCGACTCACACGTGCCCGCTCGTGTAGCATGGTAGTCAGATTTCTCTCATTCAATCTCTCATTGAAAACGCAAAAACTATTCATATGTATAGGTCTAGGTTGAGATTTATACAATAGGCTCGAAGGCATCGTGAGCTGGCTATAAAGTTTAAAAACAAACTCGAGGGATCTCATCCTCGAGGGTTATTAATCCGGAAAATTGTTGGCTAAATGGCCCGGGTTAAATGGGATCCGATAAAATGCCACTTAACACGTCCTGCATGTAATAAATCAAATACACAGTAGAATAGCGTAAAACAGAGAACGAGTCCTAAACGGGCCTGGTAGAAGCTCCAAGCGTGTCCTCGTGCCTAGGCGGCGAGCTCCTACTCCGTACCTACATATCGAAACTAAATACTAACACCCGCTCATGATGCAATCATACATCCTCTATCACACATACATCCATCACGCATCAATCAACACACATCAACCTATATTAATTCTAGCAAATCTACTTAGGCTAGTTTGCATTAGATCATGATCATTACCTAGTTCCCTAATTAGTTTCTTAGCCTCCATTTTTAACACCACTCAATCAAACAAATTTCATATTTTATCCTTAATCAATTCTACATTTATATACATAATTATAACACAATTCACCAATCATATCATGCAATTCTAATAATCAATACTTTTAAATAATTAAGTTAAAATAAATTATACCTCGCGTGATTCGTGGCTCAAATTCAGCACCCTATGGCGTCCGAAGTTCAATAGGGTTCAATCGGAGGGATTTGGCAATCAGAGGAATTCGGCGGAAGATTAGGTGATTTCTGACGAATTTCAGTGAATCTGATTTTTCGGTGACTTGTGGCGATTTTCCGGCTACTGTCCCGGTGGTTTTCCAGCAATTGTTCCGGCGGGCAATCGGGGGCAAGGGTTAGCACCGGCTTGTCCCAATGGTAGTAACAACAAGGACAGCCGTGGCGGCAATGATCGTCGGCAGCGGCGTCGAGTTCAGTAGGGCCGGTCGATCGCTCCGATTAGGCCTACGGCAACTTCGACGGCAGCACTAGGTAAGGGGGAAATGTCGGGGAGGTCAAGGGGGTGGTCGACGGGGTCACGGCGGCGGCGGCGGCGCAGCCCGGATGGCGGCAAATCGACAAGGAGGGTGTCGCGGCTTGTGGGGGGATTCCGGTGTCGTGGCAGCAAGACGGTAGCCGAGGTTGGTCGGGGCGGCACAACAACATTGCGGCGGGGCTTGGTGGCGCTGATTGGTGGCAAGGTGGCATCGGCAACGGCGACGTAGACGACCAAAGTGGGCGGCAAGGGTTTTGGGAGGGAGAAGTGTCGGGGAAAGGAGAAAACACCTCAATGGCAAACTCGTAAATAAGTATAGTCACGAATCACACTCGAGTCAAAATAATAACTAGTTCGTAATAAATCTTAAAACAAATCTAGAAAAAATATGGAAAAATCCCATAAAATAAAACAAACACAACAACATCCAAATGACGTGCTCTATAATTAATAACAGACCCAAATATGATCCAACACGTCCTAATGCGCTACTCGGCCTAAAACTATTTCTATGATTATATATATATATATATATATATATATATATATATATATATATATATATATATATATATATATATAAACACTGCATACTTTCATATATTCTGATAACTCATTTTTCACCATTTTCTCGACGTTATCATCATATATTCAGGTACACTTGACTCTCATCGCTCATAACTCATGCCTGGTCTCGACTCAACACGTAACTCATGAAACTGACTCGACTCGAACTAACGGTTGAAACGACTAGTTCGGTAACGTAAAAATCTAACTCGAGTCCCTCCTTAGGTCTTGGCTAGCTTGAAGAGGGTTAGGAAAGCCTAAAGGAGGCTATGGAAGAAGTAGGAAAGAGAGGAGAAGGGAGGAAGGTTGGAGCAATGGAACAAAGGGATGAAATGGGTGGAGAATAGGCCCTATTTGTAGGCAAAATTCCTGTCCTAGTGCAAAGTCGCTGACCAATGCCTTTACGCTAGCCATCGCCTTTTCACTGGCTGTGACAAGCCAAACTACAAAAAGGTAAGTCACGTGGGTGAGATTTATGTGAACCAAACTTCATGCAAGTGCAAGCCTTGGTGTAAGGGCACTAGCATAGTGCCTTTGTGCTAATCGAAAACAAGCGAGACCCAAATTTTCTTGGACGCCCTTTGCATCCAAGAAAAAGGGCTGGAAACCCCTAAGGCACCAGGTCAAGGGCACTAGTAGGACACCTTTATGTTGGGTACTGTTCACATGGGCCTAGGGTTTTCACCCTAGGGGGGTCGTGGTGGCATCAGAATTGCATTGCGGATCCCACAAGATATTGTCTAAAAAGGATTCCATACATAAGTAGGCATCAAAAAGGGTCCCATAGGGTAGCGTCGAGACCAAACCAAAACTAAAACTGTTAGGTGGAAAGCCTAGGTTTTACATCCTCCTCTACTTAGGGAAATTCCATCGTTGAAATTCACTTGAGGGGCACACAGCACAACAACCACGCACAAAAACATAATAAACACCTAGAGAAGTAGGAGTGTACTAGTACCTTGTGTCGACATGCCTCATCCTCGGGCTCCTAACTGGCCATGTGCTCATCGGTCCGGTTGGGAGTAGCGGTCAAATTCCTCGACAAAATGACAGATTACTCAAGTTGAGAATTGTAGGTGTGCTCACAAGCTGTAGTCCATGCATATCCTAATACCATCATCTTTTTTTGGTATGAGAAGAACGAGGGCATCCTCAGGTGAGTCACTCGGCTGGATTCATAGCTGGCACATGAATTCGTGGAACTCCAATGGTGGTATTTGGCATGACATCTCGGAAGTCAGTGCATTGCCAAGTAGTACCTTGATAGTAACCTAAGTCTATCTAGTTGTCGGTAACTCTACGACCTTTGTAGGGATCGTATCATCTCCACTAGATGGCACGTCTGACATAATCAGCACTAGCTGCTCCATGGTGGCCAGGATGCAGGCAAGAAGGGCCTCACATTGTAATGACCTGATTCGGTCGAGAGTGCAAACTAATAGGATAAGTCATTTCTTTAAAAGTAGTTAACCAAGTTAAAGATATATAGTTCATTCCCACTTATAAATAAGATCTTATTCTAAGAGGTATTATATGTAGGATTAAGTTGAGGGATCTCACAATCTACCCACCTTAGGAAATTTCGTCTCCGAAATTCCTACAGTCGACCCATTGCTAGCCTCAGCACACATCCTTCGCCGGCCCGTGACCAACAGCCTTAGCCAACGTCCCTAATCCAACCCACTATCTAACATGGAATTAGGTTACTCTGATACCATTTGTAATGACCCAGTCTGATCGAGAGTGCAAACTAATAGGCTAAGTCATTTCTTTAAAAATGGTTAACCAAGTTAAAGATCTATAGTTCATTCCCACTTATAAACAAGATTTTATCCTAGTAGGTATTATATGTGGGACTAAGTTAAGGGATCACACACGCATCCTCTCTCTTATCAACTTTTGGGCTCTCTGAAAGGCAATGAAGTTGCCTCCACTACCTATACCTCTACCTTGAAATGTCAGTCGCACATGGTGTGAGAGAAGAAGCTGAACTTTCTTCTTTTGGCAGTCAATCAATTCTTTGTGCCTCTTCATCTAGTCCATATTGAAGATGGCATCAAACTCTCATCAACAAAACCACAAAGTCCATTGGCAACATGCAAAATTGAATGACAACAGGGATGCCTCTCACACACACTCTAGTGGTGAGAGTGGCACCAACTAGAGTTGAGACAACTAAGTTGTGTCCTAAATTCTCTGTCAACACATCACTCCTATCTACAAAGGCTTTGGCTAGGAATGAATGCATACTACCCAAATCAGACAACACTACAACAAGGGTTGACAAGATAAGAAGTGTTCCTGAGATGACAGTGGCGTCATGCACTGTCTTCTCAACTATGGCGGTGTATATCTTGCCAAACTCTTTGCATTTGATCAGCCATCGGGCCAGCAGCCTACTCGACATCATCCCACTATAGCAGTGCCATGCCCATTGAAGCCAAGCCCACCTGTCTTTGGTATCCTCCCTGAACCCGTTGGTCAAATTGTCCATACTACACCTGTGACTACAAGTCACCCTTAAACTGCTGCCCCTAAAGATGTGCTAGTGGTGTAGGTAGGAGTCGTCATTGTAGTGGTGCAAGCAAGCCTCGCTACTAATGTGGTGGTAGGTACTACAGCTGCTATGATCGTAAGTACTATTGCTACTGTTGTGGCCGTCTAAGGCATACGACTGCCTGATGCCCTTTCTCACCACATGGGTGTGTTGTATTTGTGTAATTAGGTGGGAGGTACTTGTTTGGATGACTATGGCCTGCCTCCCAATTACTTATCATATACCCTCTTACTTTATATATCATATTTATTGTGCTTATTTTATGTTATTTGTTTTATTACATTAGGTTGTGCTTTGGGGAGTTTTCTCCTATAGTCTTAATTGAAGAGGCTTATGTAGCAGAAAGCTAACTAATAACACAAATAAAAAAGTTAGATCACCACACACTTAAACCTTCCTAACGATCACAAGAATGAACAGTAAAAATAGAAATGATTTAAACACAAAAAGATATAGCACAAGTAGATGATCAACAAAGCAATTAGATAACAAGTGAGGCAAATACACACATGTTTAAACTGACATAGACACTTTGGCTAATTAATCGAACCATGCAAGTTTCTAAGTGGCATTTACCTTATTCACTTAGTTTTCTAAAATGATCAAGTCAAACTCAAGAGAACTAAATGAAGTGTAATTTAACCAATTTTAAACAAGCACATAAAAGGGAAGGGAGAGGAGACAAGATACAAGCTATTAGTTTTTTAAGAAGTTCGAGACTCCTAATTTTCTCTTCTATCTCATCAAGTCCTTTGATGAGTACGTTTTCTTAGCTTCAACATAGCAATCAATTTGTACACTTAAAAGTAATAAAAAGTCTTCCTTCACAAGAATAAAGTGTCAAAGAAGCCTGTAATCAACAAGCCTTTCTCTACAAGCACCCACCAAGTATCAAGGAATCTTGTAACCACTCCTAACACCCTAGGAGCAATATACCATGAAAGCTAGTTCCCTCCTTCACTAAGTTGACACCTTGAGTCAAGGAGTCCATGAAGCTAGCACTTTCCTTCCCTAAGGACAATTGTTCACACACACTTCCGACACCATGAAAATTTAAAGTTGAAGCTCACATAATTGAGCCTACATACAATGCCCTCTCTATAATACACAATGAAAGCAACAAGAATACAAGTAAAATGAGTAGTCAATCCTAATTCTAAGGCTTGAGCATCAGGGTTTTAAAGGTTCATAAATATCTCAAACACACTCCTCAAAGTCCTATTTATAGCTTAGGGAGTATCTTCTTAAATAGTAGCCCTTAGGACTTGAATCCTCTTAAGTTTGTTTTTTTTAAAGCTTACTTTTCGCAACTTTTGAATGATCTGCTATTGAATGACCTACCAAAATCCATGTCAATTTGTCCATTATGTGTTTTTAACTTAAAAGCTCGATCACTCGTTCGTTGCCGATGCCTCTACCAAACATTTGCTAACTCAACGCCTTAGGTTTGATCCAATTTTTGTCTCTTGTCAATGCAGATTTTGACTGTCGATACTCTGCCAAAGTCTCCATTAGAAACACATCAACCCTTGCACTTGTGAGTTTGGCTGGCCAAAGTCTTGCCGAAGTTTCTACCAGACTTTTCATGCAAGCCCTAGGGTTGATCTTTATGTCTTTTGGCTACAAAAGTCTCAGCTGAAATAGTTGCCAAACTTCTCTTTGTAAACCTTATGGTTAATCCCTTTATCTTTTGGTGGCTATCTAAGTCCTTGACGAAGTGTCTACCGAACTTCTTAGATTTTTTCTCCTACTCCAAGTCTTCATGATTTGAATCTCATTAAGTATACATGGGCTCGTATGAGGTACTCAGAGAGTTGACAATATTGTCTCATCAAAACATGGTTCTACATCAATTACAGGGAAAATTGACATTGAATTTCGTGACCTTTTAACTTAGGATTAGTCATTTCTATTTCTTGATACGGTGGGGAAGGGATAAAACTCAATGGTAGGTGTTAGCTTGACGTGGTGGAAGTCATCAATTAGAACCTCATTATCCCTAATGTGAGTTTTGGTATTTTGACATGTTTCTTGCTATAATTGAACGAAAATGGATAAGAGGCTCGTGGAATTGACATTAGAGGGTAGGGATGACTATATTGCTCAGATTGAATCCTAGGCTATTCAGTTTTACTTCAGTTTTAGTTTTCTTTGTAATTTTGACTTATTTAGGAACCCTATTACATGAGCCAACATACATTTGCTTCATCGTGTATTGCATGTCTCTATGTTAGTTGAGCATTTATATGTAGTCACTTAAGTCTTCCATCTTATAACATATTGAGTGCTTAGGGTCCTTAACTGTAGTTGGCAATCCACATTGAAAGGTCAAGACTAGGTTTTGCATAAGGTAATACCTAGGATTTGGGTCAAGTTTGATCCAAACTAGGTGTTACAACATATATAAGCCACCACTCCATTTCGTCCTTGAATACTATAGGTAGGGTTGTAAGTGGCTGGCTGGATTATCATTTTATTGACCATTGCAAATTTTGTTATTTTTTTATCATTTAAAAAAATTAAAAAAGTGTTAAATTTGACGGCACAGTACCATTACTGTTTTATTAATTTACCATTTTATTAAAAATAATTATTTATTTTTTAAGGTAAAAATTAAATATTATTAATCTATTTTGTGATCTTAGTATGTATTTTATGTTGTCAAAAAGTTACAGGCTCAAATCAAAATTTAGCAATTGTTAACCATTTGCCAGTGATCAAAATTATTAAAAGTTTGGCAACAAATGGTAAAAAAATTGGTAAACGGGTGTGGTAATAATAAATGAGAGAGAAAATAGTAAATGATAATAATAAATACCTTCAGCGGCATTGGAGTATAGATGATCTCACTCCAAGATCTACCTACTTCACTTGAAGCCCATAACATATAATTGATCTCCCTCGTTAACATTCTCCAACCTTTCGTACTTCCCTTCCCAATAAATATATATAGAAATGTATTTATGAGCAAGGGATACAAAAACATTATATTTGCGGAATGAAAAGTCAACCTCCATGTACTCATCGGCATTGAACGGTCACCAATGCATCTCTTTTTCTTCTACAATTCTTATACTTCTTCAAACTCAATCATGCTT
>JAURVB010001458.1:0-167663 GCA_033002965.1 Piper betle | reverse complement strand
TTCATTTATTATTTTGTCTTGTCTTTGCTTGTACATCATAGCATGCATGTAGGACTACGTTAGAACCCACACATCCCATCCATGCATTTCATGTTTGCATCTCCATCTTGAGACACCGAGGGCAGATCCGGGTCGGCTTAACCGAACCCAGTAGATTAGCGAACGGTTCGGTCGCCGGTGACATTTCCGGGTCGGTTCACGGGTGAGCCGAAACGGGGTGTTACATGCGGGGCCGAGGCCGACCGTGTGCACGTGCTATGAGGGTTCATGTATACCCAAGTGTCGATGATAGTGTCAGATATGAGGGTTCATGAGGCCAGCCGTGGGTCTGATCGGAGCGATCGACCTCCCCGACCGCACTCGACGCCGCCGCGGCTGCACTTGTCTTCACTACCATTGGGTCCAGCTCACCGAGACGGTGCTAACCCCAACCTCCGATTGCCCCGCTGGACCAGTCGCTGGAAAACCACCGGAACTGTCAGAAAACCGGCACAGTAGCCGGAAAACCACCGACTCGCCTTCACTGCCATCGTCCGTCGGCACCGATTTCAGCGCCGATCGCGAGGTGGTTCTTCATTCTTTTTTTAGAATTATTACATACATGTTGTGGTCATGGTAGCATATTGGAATTAATTTTATTAACTTTATGATTTTAGTTTAATTAATCGTGATTAGGATAAACATGTGATGAATTAGCGTAGATTGTGTTGCATGATGTAAATGCTCGCTAATGGAATTGTTAGTAAACAATGGAATAGTTAATTAAATGCTTGTTAACGAGTTAATTTATGAATTTGCATGAATTAGGTTTTGCATGCTAGTATTAAGTTAAATGGATTAAATTGATTAAACCATTGTCACCTAATTAGAATAGGTATGCTTTGAAATTGGAATTAAAAGTGCTAGGTAATAAGTAACGTATGAAATCATAAAATTATTAACTTGCTTGATAATTAGAGACTTAGTGTGATTGTTGAGATGATTGTCATGTTTGATTAGATTCATGTATGCATGTGGATATGTTAGTTATATAGGCGTGCATTATATATGTATGGGCGTTAGTAAATAGTTATGTTCATGTAGGTTCATTGCAGGAACTCGCCGTCTAGGCACGAGACTGTGCTTGGAGCTTCTCACAGGTCCGTTAGGACATGCTTCTCAGGTTTTATCGCTCTACTCTATCGGCGATTTGATTTATTGATTGTAGAATGTGTCAGGTGGATGATTTATCGGACCCCACCTAACACGGGTCATCTGGTTGATTGTTTTTAGAATTAATAACCCTCGAGGATGAGATCCATCGAGTTTGTTCTCGAAAATAAGATCCACCTCAAGTTGCCTTCGGGCCTATTATAATAAAACCTGACCCAGCCCTATAAATAGTTTTATCGAGTTTTCAGTGAGACAAGAGAAGATGAGTTGACTTGCACGTGCCATGAGCGGATGTCGTGCCAGTCAAAGCGGGCTCTGGATTAGTGCCAGCGGACTGTTCCATTCCCGAGGGATCCTGACAACTCTGCGTTTGAGTTCCTCACACCCAAAGAACGTGTAGGTTTACGGGTACTGTTTAGTACAACGCATGTCCGGACTTGTGGTTCAAAGGGTACTAAAGGCGACAGCCTGAGAGTACTCGGTCTACGTGCTCAAGGCCAGGAGTAATATGGAGGTTCGGAGAGAGCTTAGGATAAAGTTTTACGTGAAGTACTGAAAAAGAAGTGCCGAGAGTGGCACAGTACTAGATAGATCAGGATGCTATTGAGTCAGCTGCTTGATGGCTCCTTTGTAGTTGCCCTTATGAGAGTTCTTGAGGAAGATATGTAATTGTTTGCTTTCCATGAGAGTTTGCTCTCATGTTCCAGTTTGATATTAGTTATTTCCGGACCAGTGACACCCATTGCTGACGTTTTTCTACTATATGTAGATGAGGATGATGATTGGTGTATGTCGGCCTTGACGAAGGATTAGCATTTGCATTGCACACACATACCTGGCGCCGCGCCGACTTTTGCGTAAGATATGATATGGGTTGAATGATGCTTGTTGATATACATGATTGTGTACATATGCATGAGCTATGAGACTTGTAGGTCTTTTCTTAGAAATGTATGAATTCCTTAGAAATGTTTTGGAAATGTTCTAATGTCCAGGAATGATCAACTATGTTGAGTTGAAAATGAACAAAAACATGATGAGCATGAATTGTTGGTGGGTGAGATGCCAATTACTATATGTGTGGATGATTTGAATCTTATCACAATATGAATTATTGTTTTATATATATATATATATATATATATATATATTATATTGTGACGTATTTTAACAGGTCATCCCCTTATTGCACTCTTAGGGGAGGTTCTGTCCGTTTAATTCCAGGTTTTATGAATTTTGTTGCTATTTTAATTATTTTGGTGTATGGTTATTATCATGACATTCACGTAGTATCATGTTAGGGTTTTGCATCTCATTCATATATTGTTTGCACATTAGCGACGTGCTCCATCTTGAGACGTCGAAAGGGTTATGTCGTAGCCGTTTAGGTTTTGGGTTAGCCAACTTAATCGATTTACGAGTAGTTCGATCCTTTGTAACAATTCCAGTCAGAGTTGAGAGTAAACCGGATTGGGGTGTTACAGGTGAGAACTGCAAGGAATGATTGTTGTCGGGACTACGAACGAGCAGCACTAAAATCACACACACATGTACCTACCAAGTGTAATTGGTGATGATGATATGTATTGAACAGTGGATGATGAAATTGAAATCGTTTTCTCTGAATTGTTATAAATATCTTGCATGCAAACGAAATAGAGAGTGGAAAAATGTACAAGTGAGCAATGGAGTTTAGACTCAACTCATATGATAAGGAAAGTAATGATATCTGAAATGTGTAGAAAATACAAGTAAGGATATCTAGAATGTATAGAAAATAATATGTTTGGACTGTGGTTGTGGATTTTTATTGTTATAAATGTATACTACTTGTCATTGGCAAGGTGACCCCTATTGCACTTTTAGGGGAGACTCTATCCGTCTTGCTTTAAAAATAGATATTTCTTTTAAACTTTTAAAAATAGGTTAACGAATGGTTCGGTCACCAGTAACATTTTTGGTTTGGTTCACGAGTGAACCAAAATGGGGCGTTACAATAAGTCTCGCTATTTCGAAGTCAGACTGATCCACCTTAATAGATGGATCATTGTAATGAATACCAAACCATGCCATGATAATTTCTTCATAACCAATAGATTGTAGCATTGTGTAAGTACTATTCCATCTATGTTTTATATCAATATTAAATTTCTTACATGTCAATCCATGATCTTTACACATTTTTTCGTAAGATTGATCTTAAGGGCCACATGAGCTAATGTGAAGCAACACTTCATAATTCTAAAAATATAATCATTAGCTTTCTTAAAGCCTTCTTGAACGACCAAATTAATAATATGTGTATTGCATCAAATATGTATAGTTTTAGGAAAAGATAGCCTAGTTTGTCTACTAATACAATCAACCATCTTATTATTATTATTTGAAACATTATCTTATGTAATACTGAAAATTCTTTCATTAATATTAAAACTACATAAAACATTTAAAAACAAAGTTGCCCCATTAGAACCCAAATGTGGTTGTTCTAATAACTTAAAACTAATGAGACACTTCAGCAAAATTTAATTTTTATCAATAAAATGTGCAACAATATCAAGATATCCAAGACTTTGATGACTTGTCCACACATCTACCATGAAAGAAACAAAACCTTTATGAGATTCAAAAAGTTTAAAAAATCAAAAATTGAAAAGTGAAAATTATGTGTAAGGTCCAACTCAATTAGTGCAAACTGATGGAGTTATCTCTTAAAAAATGATTAATTAAGTTAAAAATCTTAAATACCATTCTCACTAATACATTGGATTTTACCAAAGTAGATATTTGATGTGAGACTAACTTAACTTTTTTGGGGGGAAATTACATTTCACCCACTATACAAAAATTTTGTCCTCGAAATTCTTTTTTTGACATACCACCATTCATTTAACATGGTCTCGGGTTCACTCTAATACCACTTGTGAAGGCTTAACCCAATTAGTACAAATTGATGGGCTTAATCATTTCTTCAAAAGTAATTGATTAAGTTGAAGATCTTAAACATCATCTGCACTAATATATTAGATCTTACCCCGATAGGTATTGGATGCAAGACTAATTTAATTTATTTGGGAGATATTATATTATCATAATTCTTAATAAGAACACCTCGACCAGCATTCCAAGGGGGCAGAACATAATCAAGATTAAGAAATTTTTCATACTTTGTAAAAAACATAGATTTTTAGCAAAAGAAAAAGGCATGTATGTGCAAACAATCATTTTCATTATTTTTTATTCATTAAGTTCAATATCAAAAGGTACATAAGAAGGCACATTAACTTCAATAGTGATTCCCTTAGTGGACAATCTAGCCTCTTTAGGATCCCTTGTACCACTTTTAGGAGCTCATTTCATAGCATGACACATAAGGGAAGATGATGCACTACCTTGTATAATGGCTAGAATAGTAGGACAATTCTTACATTGGGCTCTCAACTTCTTTGTTGCCTCGGCAATGACATTATAAAAAATGCTCCCAAACCCCGGAATATTTCCACTTTGCCTTGCTCTTCTTGGTCAACGAGAGACCGGCTTGGGTTGCATCGTCTTGTTCCATAACTGATGAAGTTAATCCTTAAGTTACACTTTTTGACCATGTACAAACTAGATGGTCAAAGGTTACTTTACTAACTTGTAAATATCTGTAACTTCTCCTTTGGCTAACCATCTTTTTCATTTAATTAAGTTGTAACCTTCCCCAAACTCGTTACTTTGGTGGGAAGAGAATATTGTAAAGATGACCCACTACCCTCATGTAATATATCAAAAATTGTTATTGGAATACAAACTTTGGTTTGTGCATCTTGCTATTTGCTACCCCTTTGCTAGGTGCGACCTTTACTTATCTTCTTTGTAATTTTAAGTAAAGTGTAGAGGGAATAGGAATATGTGTGAACCTATTCTTCTCAAGTTATCCTCTTCCACTCACTTTCTACGCAATTTTGATTAAAAAACTCCATAGAAAAGAAACAAAATTATATCTACACTCTAGCCTATCTAAACAAGCTCCCATCAATTGGCTTACAAGAGCAATTTGATTCGTTGGTGCCCTATTTATATCTCATCATCACCTTTTGGACATTATTATTTCCATCCCAACCCCTTCACAACATCAAATCCCTACCTCCAAACTTCTATCATGTGTAAGTCTCTTTCCCAATCTTCTGAAACATCCAACTCTACCCCTTTGACCCTACAAACACTTGAACTCCTTCAATGCATAGATTCCTTGGCTACCATAGTTGTTGAAGGCCAAAAACAACAACGGGCTTTGGAAGATTGCATGATATCAAAGGTTGTTACGTTTCAAATGCAAATAGATGTGTTTGACAAGTATATTGTAAGATCAAATCCCTCAACAATATCTATACCATTTATTAAGTCTTGGACTTGCCCATTTTAGATTTTGATGATGAAATATTAAATAATCATGTTGATTGCATGAAGAATTGCTCTATAATAAAGTTTGGTTGAATTAGAGCGAGTTAATTTAGCATTTGTTTAGCTGCCATGAAACTTCATGATAGAAATATAAAATTTATAGGTCATAAATTTTATTGTGTTTGGATGTCTTAATATTTAGTTAAAGGAAATTTCAATTTCAGTCAAAGTGACTCAATGTAAAAATATTTAAAAGTAACATTTTCTTATGAAAAACAAAAGAAATTAGTGGAAATTTTGAAAGGCACATGCACATGCACATGAGAATGAATATTTCTTCTTGTCCTAGCATCCAAATGTGTAAGGAAAATTTTTAAAATTTTGATGTCATTTCATCTCATTCCATTTCTATTTTATATGAACCTTTTCCCTTTACACTATATTCATGCTAATCAAAAAGACCCTTAATGTTCAATTTCGATTTGAATTATATTAGAAATGAAGTGATATTTTGAATTGTATTTAGGCTTGGACTTGAAGCTATTGGATATAAAATTAGTCAGGCTTAAATTCTCAAAGTTTGACTTGGATATGAGCTAAAATGTTGGCGGAACCTTGAAGAATGGGATGTCTAGGTGGAGCCTAAAGTTTTGGACTTATTTGATTTCAAACTCGAGAGGGAAATTAGCATTAGAATTTGAAGAATCCTTCTCAATAATAATACTCCAGGGTTGGAAGCTATGCAAAACGCTATCAACTTATGTAGATATATACGGAGTTTGGTGCATAAGAAAAAAATGATTGCTTGTGATATAATCCAAACATTCAAGAGAAATTTGAGTGTCTTAAGTGGTATAAGTTTGAAATAAGGTTGTGAGCTTTATTGGGTGAAAGCTTCGGATAATCTTCATTTCATCAACCTTACAATTTTAAGAGATTGAGTTCTACAATTGGTTATCGTATTTGTATCTCTTAAGTTATTATATTGTAAAAGATCTTATTGATTTTGTGAGGATTATTGCAACACTAATCAGGAATGTTTAGTGGGTGCAAGATTGGGTGTGATCCTATGTTGTGCTTGCACTAATGGTCATGTGATATTCCGGCAATAGAGTGGCGAGGGTTGTTGTAATTATAAGTGTTTGTTTTGGCTTGTGATATCGAGCTTGAGGCCAAGGAGCGAAGGACAAGCGTGTGGCTTATGAAACTGACTCAGAGTTGAGTGCGGCAAAGGACAAGTGGGTTGGTGAAACACTTGAGTCTTGCTTGGTGAAAGGCAAGTAGTTATAACAATCAAAGGTAGGCTATAGTGAAGCATAGAAAATCAACCCATCCATAAGATACTGAGGTGTAGAAGAGAGGAGAACAAATTCGGAACCTCTTAAAAAATTCTTATGTGTTTTCTGTCGCCCTTACTCTATTTACATTAATTGTTTCAGCTATTATACAAATCATTACAACTTGTATGGTTTGACTAGTTTGCTAATATTTGTTGTGATTATTTGTGTATAGTCACATTATTTTGTTGAGTATATTCATAGGCCAAGATCCATTATTATTATACTTTGGTACTAATATGATTATTCAAGTGTTTTAGTTACTCTGCTACATACCAAAATCCTTCTCCCCATCGACTATCAATCTGGCTACAAAGGCCATGATTGACCTTCATCTTCTCGCCTTGTTGGCCTCTTCTCTGTTGATTTCGACTTCACTACGCAGTGATGCACCCACATAGCTACAACTGGGCATTGTCGAGCCAGCCCCAACGTCAAGCGTTGAATTGGTCCCCTACAGTTCATATTGCACAAGCGCCACCCGCACCCTACCAGGTTACAACTCCTTCCCCCAGCAATCACCTAGCTATTGGAATGCAAACAAGTATGCACCATAGTGCTACAAATGACCCTCATTATCCAATTGATTTCTCCAGAACTATGCTATAAAAGCTTATTCTGGACATTTGGATTAAGCACCATTGGTGTGATTGGATGACTCACATTTTTGCCAATTGTCATTATGATTTCCATACCTTTAGGTTGGATTGGTGTGTGCTCTTCTGTTATGAGGATTTCACAAAGTCGGATGTACATTTTACTATAAATAATTGAGTTTTAGCCAGAGTACTTATTTCATTACTTATTCAAATTGCACAAATGCATAACTCTTCTTTTCAACATGGAGAGAATGATGCAAACTAGATGGTCAAAAGTTATTTTACTAACTTGTAAATATTTGTAACTTCTCTTTTGGCTAACCTTGATTTTCATTTAATGAAGTTGTAACATTCCCCTCATTACTTTTGTGGGAGAGGTTATTGTAAAGATGATCTATAAATATGTACCATGATGTAATATAGGGATAATTACTATTGGAATTTAAACTTTGCTTTGTACATCTTGTTATGTGTGACCCTTTACTCATCTTTTATGTAATTTTGAGTAAAGTTAGAGGGAATAGGAATCTATGTGTAACACCCCAATTTCGGTTCACTTAAGAACTAAATCAGAAATATTACGAGTGAGTCGAGTCATGTTTAAAGTTGTCGATCAGTACGACTCAATTGATAAAATAGATCGAAACAACCTTCTTAGTGTCATGAGAATAGAAAACATTATTAAATACACATCAAAATACATCGAACATAAGTAAAAGTAAGAAAGAGAATAACTGCACTGAGCTTAAGTGTGTGTAGTGTTCATCTGTCCTCCCACGAACGTCAACTCAAGATTTCAAAACCTACATATATTATATGGAAAACGTCATTAATGAATGTTACTGGTCTGAAAACTGGCAAACAGGCAAATGGGTATTCCATTACCCACGAAAACTTATGAAACTTTAAGATTGTCTCACACTGGGTGGTAAGCAAACATACTTAAGCAAATGTTGGCTCACATGCACAACTCATAATCATATTCATACATACAACACTTACGCCCTCACATCTTCCATATCACCCACTACGGTATTTGAGTGGTAAAAGGAATAGTTAAGTTAGTGTCACAAATTCCAGAAATGCAGCTGCATTACGCAGTACCCACATATACCACACTACCTCAGGATTTGAAGGAGTACTAGTGCGGTCCATACAAATCTCTGTACTACTCATTCTCTTATTCGTGAAATCCGTAAAAATACGTGTACTTATATAATAATCTTAGGAAAGAGGTTTGTATCATACATATCTGGAGCTTTAATTAGAAAACCAACAAGGGATCTCATCCTTGTAGTTTTATTAAACATGCGTAGAAAATACATCTAAATGACTCGACATCGGAGGGATGCAATAAAACGCTGCCGATGTCGTCCTATGTATAAAACACGATTAAACTCGACACGCAAGGAGTCAAGCAGAGAGGGATAGTCCTACGGATCTATGGTCCAAGCTCCAAGCGTATCTGCACATCTATGACTAGCTCAGACTCCAGAACCTACCATCAGAACCCACTACTAAGTAAAATAATAACATTCCTATAAGATACATGTTTGTGGTGTGTGCTCATATCATCAATACATCCTAATAAAAAGACATACTAAATAAACATACCGCTAAACACATAACGCGTAAATCGAGACATAATAAAGAGAATAACTAATAACAAATAATATATAGATGAATACATACAATCATGAATAAATAGATGGATAATAAATACATAAAAACAATCAATACTCTAATCATTAAATAATAATATCATATACTATATACGTAAATGGCTAAACACGAGTAAATATTATATATACCCATGTTAGTAAACATATAAAGAATTAAATAAATAAATACATAATCATTCTTATAAATAAATAATTATTTAATTTCAATTAAACATGAATAATAATAATATCATAGTCATCATTACAGAATACGTAATTAAATACAATTAAATAATAACATACACATAACAAACAAGGAAATAAATAAATAAATAAATTCAATTTAGTAAACATAAAAAGACTAACATTAATAAGTAAATATAATATTAATAATAATAAATAATCATGTAAACATACATCATATACGATAAATATATTAATATAAATAAATAAATAATAAATAAATAAATAATAGATAAATAAATAAAATACTTATAACATCAAATTATGCTAAATAATGTGAATATGTATATAAATTAATGTAAGGGTTTTCGAATTACCGAAAACGGTCGAAAAATGGCTTAAATCGGGCTCAAGTGGCCAACTGAGTCAACCAATGCGAGTCGACCCGAGTTGACTTAGCCAAGTCAAGGAACAGTACTTGCCAGGTAGCTGGACGTGGACACGTGCTCGGGCATGACCATGAACACGAACGTGTGAACAGTTTTCGATCAAGCAGACGCAAACGCGGGCAGGTGGAAGCAAAAATGGGCAGACAGACATGAACACGGGCAGTAGGTAAACAGGCTGAACGAGAGTGGCAATGCCCGTCGCTGGAATACGCCCATGGCAGTGCAGTGGAGGCTGATGTTGGTCGCGATTGAAAGAGGGGAGGACGGGGAACGTGATGGTAGTGACGGTCGGAGAAGTTTGGCCACGGGCTGGCCAAAAAATAGCAAGAAAGGGGGCGGATAGCCGCCGGGTGCGGCGACGTCACCGGTGGCAAATGCGGCCGCTGTGGTGGTTTCAAAATGTCGGCCTCGACGAGATGAACCTATTTGGGTTGATGGTCGGCGGTGTTCAGCCGGTGGTTGGCCGGAAACGACCATCAAGATCGTGATAGTGATTAAAGATTAAAACTGTAAACCTAATCATCAAGATCGTTGGTTAATCCTGACTAACTCATAAAAATTATATGTATACCTTATCAATGATAACTCATGTTCTACTATATCATAACTTAAACTATCATATGCATGTCAGGCATACTCTGGCTTGAAAATTAGTCTGGCTCGAGCTCATTCGAATCGACTCGATACTGACCCAAATAGGGCAAAACTCAAATCAGGAAAAACCCTAACTCGAAAATGGGGTTTTAAACTATGTGAACCTATTCATTTTAAGTTATCCTCATCTACTCACTTTCTACATGATTTTGAGTAGAAAACCCTAGAGAAAAGATACAAAATGAATTTACACTCTAGTTATCCAAACTAATCTCTATCATTAGCTTCCCTTCCAAAGAGGACCTCGAAGGTCTCCTCTTCTATGTCATTATCATAATCCATCTCATAAGCTTATCCATCGTTAGAGTAAACATTTTCAAGTTTATTTGGAGAGTTTGCCATTGTAAGCAAAAATTAAAAGGTTCGAACTTAATAAATATATAGAATTTGAGGAAGAATATAGAAAAGAAAAGAGCCAAAGGCTTGGAGAGCTTGGAAAGAGATAGAGGCTTGGAGGGTTGGAGAATTGAAGAGCTAGTGGATGTGTGAGTGAGGATGGGGGAACTCATCCATATTTATAAGTGTATTTTTAATGTCATTTTGGCTATTGGAGAGCCATTCCCAATGGCTTTCTACACAATCGTTGGGTTCGGGTTCGAACTTGGCTCGGCTCACTTAATCTGCCACAACAACTAACAATATATCACCTAGCTTCTCGTGAACAATTTTTTATGGACAAAAATTCAACTTCAATAAGGGCAAAAAATAGATTTCTTTAAAAGAAAGAGAAATGTGAGTGGGGCATACATGGGCCTCTTATTTGAACAATTTTTTCCAAATTCATTTCTTAATTTTTTTTTATTTATAATTTGTTTAGTAATTAAAATGTATTATCTATTTATAGAATACTTTCAAGCGTGATTATGTTGGTTAAGTTATTTTATAACTTTGTTTATTATAAAAGAAATAATTAATTTTAATATATTTTTAATATTTTTGGTTAATTAAAACCAAACCAAATCAAACCAAAATAATTAGTTTGGTTTGGTTCGATTTTAATAGAAATTCGAATTCGTCTCGGTGCCACATTTAAGCCTCCCATAATCGATCCGAAAATTCAATTCGGTCGGTTCTACCGATATTAATTATTTAAGCAAACCAATAGCGCTCCATGTTTCAAATATAGTAGGTGTGTACGTATGAATTGATTGCAGTGGCATATTTCTCGTGAAACTTCTCTCACTCTCTCAACCTGGCATTCACTCCCGCAGTCCCAGCCGACAGATGTACCATAGCCAAGATCTTCTCCAATATATAATGGCCACCTTCATTTAACATTCATGCTTCGAAATTCAAAAACAACTCAGCGCAATTTACTGCACCCTCTACTTCATTGGGTTGCTTTCAAACTAGGCTTTTTCATACAATTGTTGTTTAGAACAGAGAGCTTGATCAGTTTAGCAAGATGAGTCTTCTGAATTCTTTGTCAGGTTTAAGTTATGGTTACTAGAAGCCGGTTTGATTCTATTTATACCTGCAACATTCCTGGGTTTGAGAGAGAGCAGGTGCATACATCTCCAAGCACTGAGAAGTCTGAGAAGATCATTGTTTGTTTGTCTGTTAACTTTGTTTGGAGGATAGATATGAGGATCCTTGACATTCTCAAAGAAAGTGGCAACATGCAGCCGTCTAAGAAGTCTTGTGCTCTGTTTTCCTTGCCAAGGTTGATCCTATCTCGCCTCCTACCATCAATCAAATCAAGAAATAAGCTGACTTCTGATCTTGGTCTCCATCAAAATGGTGAGACAGCGAACGGTTCACAGGAGGTTGGCCTTGAGAAAAAGAGAAATAAGAGGAACAAGTGCCTCTCCTTGCCCACGTTGAATTTAAGGAATAGTTTGGGGTTTCATGGATTTGATGGCCATGCCTTGCCTTCCAACGTTGCTTCCCAAAGGGTCGATTCAATCTTTGAAGATACTTCGTCTAGTGGGAGGAATGATTCGTCTGAATTGTGTTCAAAGGATGCCCCCACATCTAGCACATCCGGTACATCATTTTTATTGGTTTTTGAACTTACATGATTTTCTTGTTTGCATCGTATTTTTAAGAAAATACTTTGCTCCAATTGCTTGTGCACATAAGAACAAGTCTTTTCATTGAGATGTAGGCTTATATCTACCGTGGTAATTGGTCATATTTGAGATGTAGACTTATATCCCTGGAACCTAAGAAGTAAGAGTGCTTAAAAATACAATTGTGCATTATCTGCTCTTTAATCTATTAAATTTGATTCAAATATTGATGGTATAGTGGCAGTGATTTTCCTAAATCCAATGTCTAAAAGTATCATTTCAAATGCTGTAGCAGGAAAAGGTTTATATGATTTTGGTCTGTAGTGTCACCTTCCTTATAGTATTGTTGATTACCTTTTCTCCAGGTTTGTCTAAAGAAAGTTTATCTTTACACTTCGGTGTGGGAGTAAGTTTGTTTTTGATTTTTGCCAACAACAAGATGGCAGAGTTGAAAGAGCAAATGGAGAGTTTGCTTACAGACATAAAGAATGAAATAGTATGGAAAAGGGAAGCAACTTCAGAAACTACAAGTTCATACATGAATCCATCTTACAATGATTGTTCAATTATCAAATCAGCTTCTGGGCTCCCTAAGTTCCATCCAATATCTAGCAATGAAAATGGTATTGGTCAGTTGGAGGCTGAACTTGAAGCAGAACTAGAAATTTTGCAGCTAAACATTGAAGATAAAAACAGGGTGCTTCCCAGACAAGAGTTCATCGAGGTAAGTTTTTGTAGAGTAATATCACAATCCACTCTACAAACTATTGCTTTAATTTCATTTTCTGTGAAATTTAATAAACTCTGGGTGTGATGTTAATACATCATTCTTAAAATTATATATATGTAAGCATTGTGTGACAATAATGTTAGTTTCTTTTTTGTCCTCACCAAGAATTGGTTGTGTAATTCTTTTATTGCTTCCTACCCAAATGAAAAGTTTTACAGGTTTGATTAATTTATGATAATGATTAATTGATCTCTATAAGCTTGGGGTTTAAGGAAGAATCCTCTGTGGACCAAGGTGCTTTTTTGTTTAGTTGCTTGGTCTGTAGCATATTGTTATCAATAATTTGTTTATTGGAGTACTTATATATCATTAGATAAAATTGCCTTGCAGGTTCTTAATGTATAAAATTAAAATCATTTAAGAATGCTGAATAAAGTTATCATCTGCATCGTTGGTACACACTAAAAATATGGTTTTCCAAAGCCATGCAGAGGCTAATTTGTGAGTGAATATCTTTCAAAACAAAATGCATGATGATCTTCTGTCTGGTGTCAGTTTCAGTAAAATTGAGACAAATGGGCACGCATATTTGTTCTGTTTATAAAACTTGGCGCATGAAATATATTTCCCGAATAGCACCTGATGTAACAACTCCTTACCAAGATTCGTTTTGGTTAAATAAATATATTCATCTATGGTACTTTTGTTTATCCCTCAACCTGTGATGATTCCTTACTATATTACCCATTACCCAGAAGTTTGAATACAAGATATATATCCTATCACATATCCCTATCAAGCCATGCATTGTTTTTCGTATCTGTGCTAACATTTCCACTATGCTTATCATTTGGAAATTTCAGGTTGACACAATGAGTACATCTCCAGTGGGAACTCATGGCTTGAGTGATAGAGATGAGCTAACCACCCAGGTGACCTTGTGCAATGGAGATTTTTATGGAGTTTCCCCATATGAACTGGAGAGGAAGTTACATGAAGTTGCAGAAACTAGACAGCAAGAAAGAATAGCAGAGTTGGAGTCAGCTCTAGAACAAGCAGAGAAATTGCTGCAGGAGAAAGAAATGAAGATATGTTGGTGGCAGGAACGTGCAAAGACCCTTGATCCAAAACCTGTTGTGGGATTGCTTTAGGTGGAGTTTTTGATGGTGTGTACATGAAAATCACAAACTAAACATGGATTTCTCGATCACATCAATGTCTGGGTTGTTATTGTGATTTTGGTGAGAAGGTTTTCTCGATCACAAATAAATCCTTTTGACAAGGTTTTCTCTAACCAGGGGCCCCAAGACTTGTACAACTTGCCCAACTTTATACATTTTTTACACGCACGCGCATGCATATATATAAAAGTGGGGTCCATTGATCGGGCCGTTCATGTCCATCCAATAAATCTTGGGCATAAAACGGTTATTTATAGATAAATTTTTTTTAATCAAATCATTCAATGTTGAATACAGTTAAAATTCAGTAATATATTTTCACTCTATATTTATTTAATTATTATATTATTTTTATAGTTACTAAACACATATTTTTTCACAGAAGTCTAATACCTTATTGAAACATTTTTTATACTTTGTAGGGATTAGTAATAAAAATCAAAATCTGTTTTTAGATAAATAATGTAATATTACCATGCAAAAGTTTAAATCAGATTTAAAATTTTTTATTATAATTTACTAATAAAATTAAAAATATAAAATAAAATTATTAGTTTTTAATTTTTAGCAGTTGATTAGTCGATCATTAGGTCGGTAAAAAAATATATTTTATTTGTTTTAATTCGATTACAATTAATTAGTCAAACTTGATCACAAACGCTTCGAACATCAGTCAGACTTTATCATTTGGGTCTCCATGCCCACCCATATCATTATATATAACTTGTAAAACTAGTGACTCAAGTCAGGGTTTCATAATATGACCGGTGGATTCAACCGTTATTTTCAGTTAGGTCAATTTCAGAACACGCACACCGAGTCGAGGCTAGACATGTGTTATGAACCACGAGAGTCATATATGCCCAAGTGTATGATGATAATGTCAGTAAGACAACAGTTGAATGAGTTATCAAAATACATAAGAGTACACCTAGATTTTCTTTATTTATTTTAGTATTAGATCGTAAATTTTTTTTATGCCAAATAACATGTTACGGGCAGTTTGGGTGGGCTATTAGTTATAGAGCATATTATTGTGATGTTATAGTGTGTATTATATTTTATGAGATTTTTTTCCTATTTTTCTATATTTTTTAAGGAATTATTACAAATTATTTATTATTTTTTACTCGAATCAGAGTCAAGTCAAATTCTATTTACGAGATGACCGACCTTCCCCCAACTGAATCGAATCAGGGTTTTATAAATCTGAACCGGTCAATTTGACTGTTATTTTTAGTCGAGTTAAGTTTTAATTATGAGACGACCATTTGTTTTTCTCAACGACTTTTCGTTTTTCTCACTGACCATTCATTTTTCTCAACTGACCATTTATTTTTCTCAACAACCACTCGTTTTTTTCCCCTTGACACCTATATATTCCACACTTCTGACACTATCATCATTCAGCCACCACCATCCTTCTCACCCAGCTTTCTTCTTCTTTTCTTCCTTCTCTTTTCCCCACGATCCTCACTAAAGCTGGCCACAATCTCGTCACCTTCACCGCATGACTGATGATTAGGTACAGAGTAGGATCTCGCCATTTAGGCGCTAGGACACACTCGGAGCTTCTACCAGGTCTGTTTAGGACTCACCCCTGATTTATTGTTCTATTCTATCATGATTTAATTTTTACAGATTCTAGGATGAGTTGAGTGGTGTTTTATCAGATCCCACTTATGTTCTAGCCATGTAGTCGAACTTAGTTTTCAGGCCATTAATAACCCTCGAGGATGAGATCCCTTGAGTATGATTTCGAAAACAAGATCCACCACAAGTTGCCTTTGGGCCTATTATATAAATCCCTACCAAGATCTATATATGTAGTTTTTGTATTTTTTGATGGCCGTAGTACACGAGCAAGCATGTGCCAGTCAAAGCCGCCAACAACCATGCTATGCAAGTGGCAAGTGCCATACGTAGCCGGAAATACCGACAACTATATTATGTGAGCACATATGCCAGTCGAAGCCAGTCGACAACCATGCTACGCAAGTGACATTTGTCGTCGTTAGCCGAAAATACCGACTACCATATGCACCAATCGAAGACGCCAACAACTATGCTACAGCAAGTGGCATGTGCCAGTCGTAAGCCGAAACCGACAACCATGCTACGCAAATGTGCCAGTTGAAGCCGCTGACAACCATGCTACACAAGTGGTGTGTGCCAGTCGATGCTGGGAATACCGACAACCATATGTGCCAGTTGAAGCCGCTGACAACCATGCTACGCAAGTGGCGTGTGCCAGTCAATGCCAGGAATACCGACAACCATATGTGCCTGTCAAAGCCGCCAATAACCATGCTACGCATGTGGCATGTGCCAGTCGATGCCAGGAATACCGACAACCATATATGCCAGTTGAAGATACCGACAACCATGCTACGTAAGTGGTATGTGCCAGTCGTAAGCTAGAACTGACAACCATGTTATGCTAGCAGCATGTGCCAGTCGAAACTGCTGACAACTATGCTACACAAGTGGCATGTGCTAGTTGTAAGCCGGAACCGACAACCGTGCTATGCGAGTAGGTGTGGAAGCAAGAAAAAATGGCTTAAGATATGACAGTATTCCCAAGGGACGAGAAAGTGAAATGAGAAAATCAGCAACAACAGATCAGTTCAATTAAGATGATTTCAGTTCAGTAGATGCCCTTCAGAGATTTCACGATGTTTTCTTTCATATGAGAGTTTGCTCTCATAGCCAGTTTGATATTAATTATATTGTTTTGGACCAGTAACACTCGTTACTGACGTGTTTTTATAATATATGTAGGTGATGATCATGAGTAGGATGAGCCAGCCTGGATAGAGGAGCAGGGATGCCTATTGCACACACGCACACGCGTCAATCGAATATTTGTTTTGACTATTTTAATTGTGTTGTTATGTAATTATGAATAATGAAAAAACTTATGATAAAGATTGTGGTAAGTAGAAATGGATAGTGATATTATGATTTGAAATAGATATTAGTGTGCTAGTCGAATGATAAAAGTGAAATGTGAATAGAATGAAATAAGTGGGTCGACACCCAAATGTTGAGAATGTTTTGAGGTGATCGAATTAAATGTTTTGAGATGTCATTCATGTAGTTGCATTTAGGTTTATTTTGGTGCATCCATCCATGCATAGCAATAAACATCTTCCATCTTGAGACGCCGAGAGTAGATCCACAGGGTTGGGTTCGGGTTAGCTAGCCTAACCATGACCAGTGACATTCTGGTTCAGTTTCGAGCGTAAACTGGACTTGAGGTGTTATAGTCAACACCATCGGTGATCGTCACCACCTCAATGTCGCCGACCATCCCGCAACCTTTCCCAACCAGAGCAGAGCCTAGCACCGCCCATCCCGGCCAGATCTCCACACACCACCGCCGACTGCCCTTGTTTTGCCCTTTTTTCGGCGAGCTATCGCCTCTGTCGATCTCGTCAATGTAATTGACAAGTCAAGCTCGCTGAGCCGGTGCCAACAGTACCTCATACCACCACCATCTTGCCGGTTAGCTGTAGCCAACAACAGCCACCGAAAAATTGCCGTAAAGCTACCGAAAAACTGTCGAAAACCACTTGGAAACTGCCAGAAACCGCCAAAAAACTAGATTCACTGGAATTCACCGGATCTTCGACTGAGCTCATCCAGTTGAACCCGATAGAACTTCGATCACCGATGAGGGCCGAATTCGAGCCCTGTGACAAACGACGAAACCCTAGTTGTCGCTGATTGCCGACGACACGAAGTATAATTACCTCCTATTTAATTATTTAAAATTGATAATTGTTAGCACAATATGCTAAGATTGATGAATTGATGTTCTTGATATTTTTATTGTAAATAAAAATAAAATATGAATAGCATGATTGAAGTGTATTAAAATGGATGCTAAGGAACTAATTAGGTAAACTAAGTCAATTATCGTAATCTAATGCAACGTAACATAGGAAAATTTATGTGTAATTGATGTATGATGTGGATTGATGTATGATTGGTGTGTATATGGTGTAGGATGTTTTATGCATCATTCAGTTAGTGGGCATTAGCTTCTAGATTTGATGTGTATGTATGGAGTAGGAGCTTGCTGCCTAGGCGCGTGGACATGATGTGAGATTCTACCAGGTCCGTTGAGAACTCGTTTCCTATTTTATGCTCTATTCTATTGTGTATTGTTTTATTACTTATAGGACGAGTTGAGTGGCATTTTATCGGATCCCACTTAACCCGAGCCACTTAATCAACCAGTTTTCCGAACTAGTAACCCTTAAGGTTGAGATCCCTTAAGTATGTTTATGAAAACAAGATCCACTACAAGTTGTCTTTAGGCCTATTGTATAAATCTCTTCCCAGGCCTATATATATATTTTTATCATGTTTCAGTGAGATGAGAGATAGGAAAACTAACTCGCACATACCATGAGCGGGTGCACGTGCCAGTCAAAGTGGGCTCTGGATTAGCGAGCGGGTTGTTCCAATCCCGAGGGATCCTGACAACTCACGTTTTGAGTTCCTCACACCTATAGAAACGTGGAGGTTTATGGGTACTATTTAGTACATCGCATGTCCGGACTTGTAGTTCAAAGGGTAGTAAAGGCGACCGCCTAAGACTACTCAGCTTTCATGCTTAAGGCCAGGAGAATTATGGATGAAAGAAGATGGCTTAGGATGTACTAGTAGTTCTGAGGGACCAGAAAATGAAATGAAAAAATGTTGAGAGAGGCATCAGCAGAGCAGTTAGTTCGGGATGCTACCGGGTCTGCAGCCTAGTGGCTCCTTAGTAAGTGCCCTTTAAAGAGTTCTGGTGAAGCATACGAATGTTATTCTTCATATGAGAATTAGCTCTCATAGCCAGTTTGATATTAGTTATATTTTAGACCAGTAACACTCGTTACTTATGTGTTTGTATAATATATATATATATATATATATATATAGGTGATGATCATAAGAAGGATGTGTCAGCCTAGACAAAGGAGCAGTGATGTGTCTTGCACACACACATGTCAGATGAATAGAATGTTAATTTTTTGTTGATGTTGTCATTATATTGAAAATGATGTGATGTAATGCAAAGTATGATAATATGATGTGATATAATATTTGCTTCAGTAACAGAATTTCTAATTGTGACATTTGAATACATATGTTTTAGTAAATATGTTAAGATATTGAATATATATAACAAGTAAGGCCCAAAATTAGATTGGAAAAGTTAATAGAATGCATAGATGGGTCGAAACCCAAGATTCAAAATAACTTATGCAGTAGATTTGAATTTTATGTGAATGTTAATGCATGATATATTTATATATGTTTATATATGTTGATTTAATAGGGTAGCCCTGAATTGCACTTTTAAGGGAAACTCTATCCGTTTTAATTTATGAATTTTATCGATTTTATCGAGATTATTTTGGTATTTAAACTGCTTGTCATTCATTCATGCAAAGTGATTGACATTTTTTATCTTGAGACGCTGAGAGTAGATCCACACGAATTGGGTTCGGGTTAGCCGACCCAACAGAGTCTAGTGACATTCTGGTTTAATTCTCAAACATGAACTGAATTTGAAGTGTTACATAACTAGTCAAGATGTCACGCTATATGTGACCTATACTAGATAAATTTTAGTTTTATACATAAATTTTTGTAGAATGATTAGATAGATTATAATAATTTAATATATTAGATATAGACTCTATTTGAATTTAATAATTTGAATGAAAATATAAAATATAATTTTATGATTTATTTTCTTGTTTTTATTGTACTAACTTTCTTTAGTAGGAAGTTAAAAATTAAAATTTGTTGGGTTTGAACCCGTAAACTTCTGTTGTAGAAAATATTTTTTATTGTATTTTTTAAAAGAAATTATGGTTAGACGGTTCAAACACGTGACCTTGTGGAGTAAGTGGTATTTTTATTGTATTTTTTATGTTTTTCATATATTTTAATTAGTTAAATCTCTCACTTTTAATCAAATATTAGTATTGAGTTCTTCTTATATTAATAATAAGAGCGGATAAGATAACATTATATATATATATATATATATATGATAATATTGATGCCATTAAACTCTTCGTCACATGTCGGCCAAATTTGCTGCCAACATCCTGCAGACCACTAGATAAGCCCAGTGAAAAAAAACAAAAAGGCAACGCTGGCAATTTCTGAGAGTAACGTTTGAGCACCGGGCTTGGAAAAAAACAGTTACACACCATAAAAACCTCAATATTTGAAAGTTGTAAGCTTTTTCTATCTTGGGTAGTTTTACAACTACAAGAAGATGCCAAATTGCTAAAGACACATTTGTTTGTACCAATCTATGAGGAGTGAATAATGTCAAATTCCACTGCCCAATAAGTAATCAGCCAAATTGCCCAGAACGCACGGTGTGCACGGGAGCTAGACTAAGCACTCCATGAGGTCCATGACCTTGTGACCTTGTGCTGCAGAAACCAAATTTTCCATTAAAAATGTCAATGGTGGCGTATTGATCAAGACGAAGTTCACCAACTTGATTGGATTCCTGTTGATAAGGTGGTCATCAAAAGATTCAGTAGCATAGTGTTTACATATACCCATTCTTTATAATCTCATCCTAATGCTCTTCACAAACAATCTGTATTCAAAAAATAAAAAATAAATTAATTTATTATAATTTTTTTATTTAATTATAATTTATCACTGGAAGTTGAGTTTATATTGTCTTTCCATTCAATTAGAATTTATCTTTAAATTTACCGTCTATCTCTAACATCAATATTACTTATCTAAAAAAGTTTTTTTCACAATAATCTCAATTACTCATACCTGATGGGCAAGGGCATCTAAACTAAAATCATGCCCACATTAGTCAAAACTCGAAAGTAAAAAAAGCACTCATATGTCACTCATTAGTCATCAATAGGAATGTCACAACAGAATGTTCTATTTATTGAATAGATCCATTATTAGACTATTTAGGGAACCGAATTACCAAATTATATTTTGTCACCGACATTTGTAAATATCACCATATTTAAGTAGACTTAGTTACATAAAATTAATTTTAAACATATGTACCCCATTAAGCATTTTAAAATACAAAAATTAAAAAAATCAAACAATTTGATAATAATTCATTTACAACATAAATTTTCTAATTTTTTTCTTAAAAAAATTGGTATTTTTTTCTGTTCTTTCGATTTGGTTTCAACACATAAAATTGGTTTTTTATAACTAAAGCCAAGTCCAAATTATTTAAATATCAAACTAAAACATGTTCAATTCGATTGATTTTTTTAGTTCTCCTAATCAGTTCTTATGATTAAAAAATAGAAATATTTAGCCAACCAAAAGCATATAGAAATAATAAATTATCAAATAATTGTAATCTATTTCAACTAAATTTATGTCTACTTCCAATATAAGGCATGCATAGCCGCACCTTTACCAGACATTTCTATTCCACTCTGAAAAAATTGTCTACAAGCGTGGAATAGACATCATTTTTGTAGACGCATGAATCTACAACTCAGCAACACAAGATGGCTTCTATCATTCATTGGCTTCACACTACACCTCCTTTCTTTCCTTAGCTTCTCATGACTACCATATGTGATGCCTCCATCCCACCTCCCCTTCCTCTTTTATTCATTGATTTCACAATTCCCACACTGCGTATGGTTCTTTAGTCCACCATGGCAGCAGCTGTTCTTTCTCAACATAACAAGTTCTCCAGATGGGAACTTACCACCAATATAACTTTCTATACATGTACTTTCTTCTATTATTAGTAGTGATTCTTGTTTTAAAGCCATAAGTATGGCCTTTCTGAATCTTGGATGTCTTTGATATTACAATGGGTAAGCAGAAAAGCTTGCATTTAGAAGAGGATTTTGACTTTGGCATAATAGCTGTACTTCGTTGGATTTGGCAGAGCAGGCTATGGCATGGTTTCTCTCATCCTTGTGGAAAATCAATCACCTTCAACCTGCAGTAAAAGGTCCCAACAAAATCATTCAATTGCACCAATAGCTATGATGTCACCCAGCTCTTAAAGAGTTTGATATCCTGCTACTTCTCTTGCCTCCCACCCCACCATACTTCTCTGCCACTTTGTGCTCCATGGGTAAGGTAAATCTGTGTTTAGCTTCAGAAAAAGGAACTTGGTTGGAGTTTTGGGTTTTTTATTGTCTTGTCTATAAGCTCACGTCCACCCCAAGTTCATCCCAAGGAAAGCCAAAATCCCTGTTCTAAGGTTCTCAACTTTCTTGGTTGGGCGATGGGTTTGTCTCTTCTTGCTGCTGCAAGGGAGCCTTGTAGTTTCTTCCTTCTATGGTCCACCTATTGCCTTGTACAGTCGAATAACTGATTGTGTATGTCATTCTAGTTGAAATTGGCATTTGGATTTGTTCTTCTTTGTTCAATCACTGTGACCTTGCTTCTTTCTGATATGGAGGCGGGTTTTCTTGGTGGCTTTTTAGTATTAGCTCTAGTGTTTGAGCTTTCACTCTCTCAAGAGCTTAACACCAACGAGTTCTTCATTTCAAGCTTCTTGCAGAGCTTAGATTCCCCATCTTTGAACTACAACATCTCATCACCTGTATGTTCATGGCAAGGAGTTGTGTGTGATTCTCTACACCATGTAACAGAGCTTAGATTCTCTGGTTTGGGCCTCTCCGGTGTAATTCCTGAAAACACCATTGGGAAGCTTGGCAAACTTGAGAATTTAGACCTCAGCAACAACCAAATAGCTGGTGTTTCATCTGATTTCTGGAGTCTTGGCTCTTCTCTGAAAAGGCTCAATCTTTCTTGCAACAAGATTAATGGTTCTCTTTCTAACAATCTGGGCAATTTTGAGATGTTGGAAAGCCTTGACTTGTCTTCCAACTTCTATTCCGGCAGCATACCACAGACCATTGGCTCTCTTTCAACTCTGCAATTGCTCAACCTCAGTGCAAACAGCTTTGAAGGGGAGATACCTTTTGCTATACTGAGTTTCAAGAGTCTTGTTTCTATGGATATCTCGTCCAATATGCTTACTGGTACACTTCCAGAGGGGTTGGGAGATGAACTTCCTGACTTGGCTGAGTTGAACCTTGCTAGAAACAAGCTCTCTGGCTCAATATCTGAGATAACAGGCATGAAATCCTTGAGGAGCTTGAATCTTTCTGATAATGCATTCATGGGTTCTATCAAGGACGCTTTCCAGCAACCCAAGGTGGTACTAGATTTGAGCAAAAACAAGTTCCAAGGTCACATATCTCAGTTACTATTCAATTCTAGCTTCAACTGGTCTGTAACGGAGTTCCTTGACTTGTCTGAGAACCAACTCAGCGGAGAGATAAACCTCAACTTGAGCCAATTAGCTCAATCCCTCAGACATCTGAATCTTGCCCACAACAGATTTTCCCACCAGAACTTCCCAGCCTTGGAACGGCTTTTGAGTCTCGATTACCTCAATCTATCACAGACCAATCTACATGGTCCAATTCCCGGTGCAATCTCTGAACTTGTAAACCTAAGAACTCTTGATCTTTCTCACAACCAACTCAATGACAGTGTCCCAAACCTGAACAGCCATGAATTTCAAGTCCTTGACCTTTCAGTGAACAATCTCACTGGTGAATTTCCGTTACAACTGCTTAGAAAGCTTCCCGACATGGAGAAGTACAACTTCTCCTACAACAACTTCACTCTATGTGCTTCCAATATCCCGTCAGAAGAATTCAAGACCACCTTTTTTGGTTCGCAAGACGATTGCCCGATTGCTGTAGACCCAGGGACACACATGCCGGAGAAGAACAGGGAAGGATCAAAACATGGAAACCTCAAGCTTGCTCTGGCTCTCACTTTTTCAATACTAAGTTTTGCTTTGGGATTGTTGTGCTTGGCATTGGCATGCCGAAGAAAGAGCAGTCTCTGGGCAGTTAAGCATGCCCCAGACAAGGAAGAGCCAAGCACTGCAGGTCCCTTCTCATTTCAGACGGATTCCACCACTTGGGTAGCAGATGTTAAGAGTGCCCAATCAGTTCCTGTGGTCATCTTCGACAAGCCATTGTTGAACTACACATTTGCAGATCTCTTGTCTGTAACCTCCAATTTTGATAGAGGAACTCTGTTGGCCGAAGGAAGGTTTGGCCCAGTCTACAGAGGCTTCCTGCCGGGAGGTACCCAGATTGCTGTCAAAGTTCTTGTTCATGGCTCCACCATGACCGACCAAGAAGCTGCCAAGGAGCTCGAGTATCTCGGTCGGATCAAGCACCCAAATCTTGTACCTCTGATTGGCTACTGTTTGGCCGGAGAACAGAGAATTGCCATCTATGAGTACATGGAGAATGGCAACTTGAGGAACCTGCTTCATGATCTGCCTCTAGGGGTGCCAAGGGTAGAGGATTGGAGCAGTGATACATGGGAAGAAGGTGGAAATGTTGGAGAGATTGTCATGTCATCTGAAGGGTTTACAACTTGGGCATTCAGACACCGGATGGCTCTTGGAGCAGCTCGGGCATTAGCCTTTCTACACCATGGATGCTTTCCTCAGATAATCCACCGTGATGTAAAAGCTAGTAGTGTTTATCTGGGTCCTGAGCTAGAGCCCAGATTGTCTGATTTTGGGCTTTCCAAAATCTTTGGAAGTGATTTTGCTGATCAACTGACCAGAGCTGCTCCTGGGTACACTCCACCCGAGTTGTCTAATGGTGATGAATTGGAGACTGCAACTTCCAAGTCTGATGTTTACGGATTTGGAGTTGTTTTGTTTGAGTTGTTAACAGGGAAGAAGCCTTTTGGAGATGAGTTCCCAGACGAGAAAGATGCAACATTGGTAAGCTGGGTGAGAAGATTGGTTAGGAAGGGCCAAGCATCAAAAGCCATTGATCCCAAGATTGTAGATACTGGATCGGAAGAACAGATGGTGGAGGCCTTGAGAATTGGGTTTCTCTGCACTGCTGATTTGCCTTCCAAGAGGCCGGACATGAATCAAGTTGTTGGGCTGTTGAAGGATGTTGAACCTGCATTGCTGCATCTGGATGGTTAACATTTGAAGAAAGTTAGATTTTTTCTTCTCTTCCTTCTCTCACACATTTCAATGAATCAAAGATGTACAGCATCTTGTGACCTTAACTCAAGAGCTTTCCTTGAATCTTTGATTATTTGTAGTTGTCACAACTTCTATGACTATCGAATCTACTAGCAAATTACCAGCATTTTTGTTTTGGTGTTTTGAGTTTGATCAGTTAATGTTTCTCCTTTGAATTAGATTATCACTCGACTAAGCTTATGTTGTCAGTACCTTCTACATGAAAAAAGTGGAACTACTGGTAGGAGTTGTATCATCAATCATGTATGAGACAAGTTCAACTCGGAGCAAAAATGCTTATATGAATGTCAAGCTGCAATCGAGAAAGAGGGATAATAATCATTTAGTATATCGATCCTTGTCTGTCTGTAGCCTAAACATTTGGTTATTAGAAAATTTGGCTTGTGTTGGTTCAAGTTTCATGAGGCAAGAACACTTATCAGATGCTTAAATTAGAAGTTGCTCAAATTGTTAAATGACCATAACATGTCTGCATGCTGTATACCAAATAGCATGGTTTTAAAACTTGGTTCCATAGTCAGTAAACTTGCTGAGCCAATTCGGCACCGTGAGCTACCGAGTGGATTGCATCGAGCAATGGTATGTTTGAAACGAGTGTTTGAGTATTATAATGCGGAAATATGTAAATCAATTTCGTACTTGCAAATTGATACCATAATTAAACGTGAGGATTTGAAATGTCTTCTAAATATAGGACAAGTGTAAAAAACACAAGCAGTTATCCCAAGTTAGCTCAAATTTCACTTGTAATGTCTCGCTCTAAGTACAAATTAATAGACTTAATACATCTTAAATTGGCTTTAATTTTATTTATAATGACACGTTCTAAGTACAAATTAATAGACTTAAATTATTTATTTAAAAGTTATTAACCAAGTTAAAAAATTTTAAACAAGTCGTTACTTATATATTAGATTTTATCTTGATAGATATACAATATATAAGACTATTTCTTGAGATATTATAATTAGAGTTTAGGTAGTTACTATCTATTCGTGATGTTTGTAAAATATTACAAAAATAAACTTTAATAAAAAAACATTACATAAACACGATTTTTTGAAGAAGATATAATATCCTTAAAAAAATATTATGTTATTTTTTCATTTATATTGACCATTAAAAAATATAAACTTACAGTAAAATATAATCTCCTGTTCTCCGGTTAACAAATGATGAGTTTTAAAATATAGAAAATTACAAAACATATCATAAGTAAATGTCATTGAAGTAAAAGCCCTCGTTAATGATATGCCCCCGATGGGCCCGTGATTAACATTAATAACAATCAGGCTTCTAAAGAATGAATGGAGTAGTGCCACTCGTAGGAATGGTTGCGTTCAAGGCACATCAATGAAATACCCACAGCTCTACAACGAGTATAATAGTCGGCACGACGAAGATGGCGTAGTTGATCGTCATTATCCTTAGGTATAATATGTCAGTAACAAATAGTAATTGTGTTCGGGTACCTTAGACGAGGGTATTACGGATAGTGATCATGGATTGATGTTATGAATGTGCCAATTTCAAGCGTGACGAATCTGTAACTAACTCTGCCCAACAAAAAAATTATTAGGGAAACAAAACTAATATGAAGCACCTTACATATATAAACAATTATGAGCAAACATTTGTATGGTAGTAGTGAACAATGATCTAAGCATTCAAAACATACTAAATTTTGTATGCCTTTCATTCGCAACTTAAAGAATTTTCAAGCATGGCTACCTTTCAGCTAGAGAAGATGTCACGAAAATAACTTCAAATATTCGATTTAGAAAAACTCAAACATGATAATTGCATAATGACATACAAATTTAAACTAATATTCTCGGTTAACAAACAACTGATTTAACAAAAAAAATCACAGATCACATGAGAAGTAAATGCCATTAATGTAGAACAATTCGTTATTACTATGACACCAATGGACCGGTGAATGACATTAATGATAATTGGACTTCTAAATGACAAACAAAGAAGTACAATTGATGCTAACAAATTTGCATTAATAATAAAATAAAATAAAATTCAATTTTAATTAATTACTAAAAATCAAGATAAAAATGAGTACTTTATCGACTTGGTTAGACGTGGGTGAGGGGAGAGGGAAGAGGGAAGAGGAAAGGGAAGGTTAAATGCTTACCGTGACAATTACTCGTATAAAAGGAGAAGAGGGAGGGAGGGGTAAGGTTAGACATTAGCTGTAGCCATTATCCCCCCTTTGAATCCCTTCCCCTTACCTACTCTTCTCATTCTCACTTTCTCTATGCTCACCAATGGCAGTGTAGCGGTAGTGGCGGTGGTGGCATTATGCGATGGAGGTGACGGGGTGACAGGGAAAAGTCCTCAGTGCTCATTTCATTAAAGATAGTAAATACTCACTAAAGGACCCAAATCTCATGTACCTTTGTTTACCCATATTCTTAAATTAAATTATTTCTTACTTAAACCCAACTCACCATATTCCATTAGTGGCCCAAGTCCCTCCCCATTTTAAGATATTTTTTGGGGGCATTTTAGGCACCGTCGAGACCTTAAATCACTCTATTTCCCTCCCATTACATAACATTTATAATTCGTCTCTCCGGTAGATAATAAACAAAATTGGGTACCTCATGTGAATAATTGTCTCTTTTAAAATTTTATTTTACCAACCTTTGTATTGTATTTTGTAACATAATTGTCTCTTTTAAAATTTTATTTTACCAACCTTTGTATTGTATTTTGTAACCATACTGTTTGTTCAATAGTGAATGATAGGCTAAGAAAAGTTTTGATCCTACAATGAAAAGGATTTAGGCATGGACTGATCTCCATAATCTAATCTGAAAATCACAAAATCCTTCATTTTTAGTGAGAAAAACCCTTCAAAAGAGCCAAATTTAATCTCATACATTTCCAATAAATAAGTACTAAAAATTGTTCAATTCTTGAGATTGCTGAATGAAATATATATTCTATCACATGAATTTACCTGATATATTATTGTGCACCATCATCTTCAGATTCGATGCTTAATGTCTTTATGCCATTTTAATTTGTATCCATTTTTTGATTGGAATTTTCGAAAAACTTTGGTTATTATCAAAAATCAAGATATGTAACCGTATTTAGTTAAATATTAATAATAAAATATATTTTTTATGTCAAGTTAACTGTTTTATTTATTATTTTAAATTGGAGTAAACTTGGGTCATCCCAGTTGAACCAAAAATACCACATCCTGGATATAAGTCTGGAACATAATAACTAGTTTGGTATTTAAAATTATGATCTGTAAATTTTACTTGTGGCAGTGTAGCAATTAGTATGAATGAATAAACATTGGATCCTTAGGTTGGTACATTTCCATGTTAGCAATCGAGACCTCCAAGGTCGATGGCATGCGTCCCTAACCAACCTAATATGAGGCTAAGATGTTACAAATATTGGGTAACTGATGAACTATGAACAAAACTTGAATAAAATGTTACAAAATAAGAAGAGGGGTTAGTTCCTTTATATTTTTATTAAATACTTGAACAAAAATCTCCTAATAATTGTAACAGTCAAGTAGTTCTGCCATTTTTTATAATTATAAGAACAAAAATTGTAATTTCATATACAATTCTATACAGCAACCAAATGCTTAACAGCTGTTGCCCCCATCCAAGTTTCCAAAAATATAATCCCACGTAAAGTAACAAGTTGAATGTGAATGAACCCAAATCAATGCCATCTTTACGCCCCTATGAGATAAAAAATATTGGATTAGACGCAAAAAGACAAGCCGCAAACATGTCATTCCTAGTTTCTTGCCTTGAATACTAGTTTCATGGTAAGTATAAAAGTTTGTTTTGACTGCTTTCTTACAAAAATATGGACTCTTGATTAGTAACATGTTAGAAGTTAAAATATTGAGGAACCAACAATTTAATGGCGTTAAAATCCTATTATAGAGAAGAAGACCTTTAAAAAACCGGTACGTAGTGGAAACTCAATACGTAACAAAATAATAATAAATATAAAAATAATAAATTATCAAGAAAATTAAATAAAAAATCATTTAAATTCAATTTTTTTGTCTAAATATCAATAGGTATTAAGTTAAATTTTATATAATTAACAAATGGAATAATATGACTCATTCATATTGTGTCTAAAAGCAAAATTATTTTGTAAATAAATATGATAATATTTAAGATTTACATTATAATAATTCCTTTGTTAAATTTTATAATAATAAACATCATTTTTGTTGTACTAATATAAATATATAGCACCATGTTATATCCAAGGCAAAATTAGAAAGTAGTCTCTTTTTAAAAAAAACAACTATTATATGCTTTATAATAATTAATAAATAATAATTATGGATGTATGAATGGTAAAGAAGTTGATAAGATTTGACTCAAAATAAAGAAAATAAAAAATTATGACTGAAAGAGGAAGGCCATCATTTTTTTAATTTTTTCACTGTAGACTATAAAAGAATGACGAAACTCACCAAAATACGAGAGAAAGAAGTGTATAGATAGGAGATTTGACAGCGTTTGGAGTAGATATGAACATTTTTTTATTTTATAAATCTTTAAAATGGCCGAAAAGAGGGTAAAATTATCATGACAGCGTATCGAATCCACCTTTTCAAAAAGCGATAATTAGAAAATACATGGGTGGCGGGAATTTCAGTGCCACCCATCACATTTTATAAATTTTTAAAAAAAAATGTTAGCAATTATGAAATTACGTGAAAAATTTCAGTGCCACCCATTGCGTTTTCTGAACCTGCTTGGGGGCTAGGCTGCTGAATTCAATTCAACCTTTGCCACCGGATCGCTAGCACACTCTCTTTATGAGAATAGACTAAGTTATTTGAATTTGGAGTCGTGGTCCAATGCAAATTCTTAAATACAACGTATCAGAATAGAGCGTACCCGGCGAAGACTCGACGCTATGGAAAAAGGAGTTTTTTAAAACGTAAATAATTTGGTTTCCTTATGATCTTATCCATGTATCATTGTCGGGAGAGAGTGCTCATAAAAATCCAATTCTTTCTATTCTTTACAAATTCTGAGTATAAGGTGCAATTGGTCTGCAATCATCCTCTGTATTGAGAAAAAATAGGTCCCTTGTCGATAAGAATGGGCGGCCTAGGTTGCATGCAAATTACACACTCGACAGTAGCTCACATTGCACCGACCTAATCAGGGACTAATATAACACACCATTGACTTTTATTAGGTCCTGCTACGAACTCTCAGTCTAGCTGCAAGAACCCGCTTCCCACACTTCAACAATTTTAAGGTAAAAAGAAAAATCCCCTAAATCAAAAAAGTTGCGTATAAATTAGGCAGGTAAGAGCCCACGCTATAAAATTTATTATCATAAAAGTTTGTTTGGTAAGAGTAAGTTAGTAACTAATGATAAAAAATTTAGAATACGATTTTTTGGCAACAAATAAATCTTATTGAAAAAGATCAAATAAATAGCTAATCATGTTTATTTTCGTTATAAAATTAAAATATAAATTAAATGGTGGCCATTATGATTTTTTTCTCAATAAATAGTAGGTTAAAAACTGAAAAATCCTGAGGAATCTTCAAAACATTAAGTCATCAGAAAAAGTTTTTTCCTCTCATATCTTCAAAAATAAGTTGATTAACAATTTTAAAAACATTCCCCCATGAAAATAATGTCCCTCAAAAACCCAACTTGAAAATAAACAAAGACCAGCAAGATATTCGATAAGGTATTTATTCCAAACACAAAGTCAGAAAAATATATCACAAAATAAAAAAAAGAAGAAAGCCATCTAATTCTAAATATTATATATATATATATGTCCGCGTGCACATCGCCATCCCAATGTCTGCCTTTATTCGTCTCCAATCCTACCCGTCGGATGGGCATCGCCATCAACGGCCCACGATTGGTTGGGTGGGAGTGAAACCCTAGCGAGCCCATTGGTCACCATCTTCGGAGGATCGGCGATGGCGCCTTAAAAAGGGGACGGTGGCCATTACCAAACGTTGCGATTCGCCGGCTCTCCCACCGCCGCCACCACCACCACCACCACCATCGCCAGCGGTGCCTGTCGGAGGAGACGGGAAGAGGGTCGTCGTAATGTCGGACGAGGAGCACCACTTCGAGTCCAAGGCCGACGCCGGCGCCTCCAAGACCTACCCCCAGCAGGCCGGCACCATCCGCAAGAACGGCTACATCGTCATCAAAGCAAGGGCTTGCAAGGTGATCCGTGTTGTTAAATTTCTCGATCATTCTTCTTGGTTTTTGAGCCGTTTGTTGTTGATTTTTCCGCCCGATTTTTTGTTGTCTTGGCATTGTCTCTTCAATTCTTATTATTGCGTTTCATGTTTAAGTTTCCAGGTAAACTGTTTGGTAGCTTATATGTAGATTCAATATGTGTGGTTGGCTGCTCGTTTTTTATTCTTTAATATGTGTTGTTTTCTTATCTGGTTGTAATTTGTAAAATTTGTTATGTTGGCTGATTTTTTTGGTAATGATCGAATTTCGTTACATGGGGTTTCTTGAATTTGTTTATGATATTTTGTGAATGGTTATGTAATGTGTTTGCGAGAAATTTTTTTTTTGTGTTGTTTTAGTTACCATGCATATTGGGATGCATTTAGCGTTTTTTGTGTGCGTAAAAAATGCCGATTTGTATGTTAATCGTCTTATGCTGTGCTTGAGGTCGTGCTTTAGCTGCGATTGATTATGGTGGGTTGGGCTGTTGTATGTGTTGGCAGATTTGAGGGTGCTTCTGTTTGGCATATTTGAGCAGCGTTGGATCTTGCTATTTGTTTGGATTTATGGGTTAGACTAATTTATTTTCTTATTTTTTAGATGTGTAGATTAATTATAGTTACATGATGAATTAATGATTCGGTTGTGCTGTGGGTTTTAATGAAAGTTCTTTTTTACTTTTTATTTTTTATTTTTTAAAAATAGTTAATTCGCAATTTTGTCCTTTGAGTTGAACATATTAGTTGATGTGTAGAATTTCCTGAATTTGTTATCTTTTTTTTACATGGGTCTTGAGTTCTTGTTCCTACTTTGATGCGTTTTTCACATGATCTGATTGCAGGTTGTTGAGGTTTCCACCTCCAAAACTGGCAAGCACGGTCATGCCAAGTGCCACTTTGTTGGTATTGATATTTTCAACAACAAGAAGCTGGAAGATATTGTCCCGTCGTCTCACAACTGTGATGTAAGATAAAGGCTTCCCCATGTTGTGGGTTCTATTTCTTATTTGATCATGTTGAGTTCTGAACAAGTTTTTTCTGTTAATCTTTCAGGTTCCTCATGTCAACCGTACTGACTACCAGCTTATTGACATCTCTGAGGATGGATTTGTAAGAACCTTTTCTGTTGGAGATTGCAATAATGGTTGCGTGCAGTTAGTTTAACATTCTCTGATTGTATTCCAGGTGAGTCTCTTGACTGAAAATGGAGGAACTAAGGATGATCTGAGACTCCCTACTGATGATAATTTACTTAACCAGGTTATTTATTATTTTCCTTTTTCATGTTCTTTTCTAGCCTTGTTCAAATTGCTTACGTTTTCTTAAACTGTTAGCATGTAGGGTTCGGAATGTTGGATCTACAATTGTCCAAATATCTTTGTGTCGATGTTGTTCTAATGAGCAGGCAATTTGACCTTTTTTAATGGCTTTTATGGTGCAGATCAAGTCTGGCTTTGAGGAAGGAAAGGATCTGGTTGTGACCGTTATGTCTGCCATGGGAGAGGAGCAGATCTGTGCCCTGAAGGATATTGGTCCGAAGGGCTAAACTGTACAATCCAAGCTGCTTGGATTTAATCCACGAACTATTTCTTCCAGGCCTTCTTGCCTCCGTTATAAGATTTCTGCTGTAGAAATCCTCTTTTTCTTTCAAAAATACACTTGGTGATCTGGCTGTTGTTGATTCTACCTTTTGTTTAAACCCGTTATAACTTTGTATGCATGTGTAGACGAATTTCTGTTTTATGTTTACATGCGGCTTAAATTGCTGTGCTACCTTATTTAGTTTATTATAATGATGGGTTTTGAAAAATCTTTGAACAGCTAAAATGCTGTTCCATGTTATCGTCGTGGTGGGACTTTTGGTGGTAAGGCCGTCGTCTCTCTTCTTTTGTGTTTTTCAGAAAAAAAATTTGTTGGTTTTGTTTATTTTTTGCAAATTATGCTGTGTGGTGATTTTATTGTGGGAGAATAGTTGATTAAGTTGACTGCCCATTTGGGAGTTGAGTTGAAGGGTAGTAGAAAGGAGGATGAAGTTAGGATAAAAGGCTTCTCATGTTTTTGTTTCTTAAAATGATGTGGCGTGTGTGTAGATAAATTGGTCACTCAAGTGATGAATAATTGAATTTATCTTTGAAATTTTGTACATCATGAATCACTGTACACGTCCTTTAAATGGTAAAATTACAGAAAGAACCTGCAAAACTATTTACTTTAAAATGGAAGTTCATTAAATCCAAGTAAATCTAAAGAATATTTCTGTTTTTGAAAGTAATCTTATCATTCTTATTTTGGGTCACCGATTAATCTCGCAATCAGCATGTTATCAGTATCAGTTTCATGCTTTGTAGCATGAAATGCCTCTGGTTGAAAGGTGCTTTCAGAAGGTCATGGTATATGTTGTTTTGAAGATTGAGTTGATCCAGGGAAACTCGTTATTTTATTCATCGTCCTCGTCGAATTGGAAAAATGTTCGACTGTTCGAATGATTTAGTTAAGCTTAAGGTACGCCAGATTGTGCTTGTTTGATTTATGTTTGTGCCTAACTTCTAATGGAGTTTTTGTCTTGTCAATCGTTAAATTCTCTATCCCTAGAAATGCGTGTAATTATCAATTAATATGAACATTGAGAGGCTACGAGAGGGGAGGTTCCTCCCATGTATAGAGTTATAAATTTGTGCCTAATTAGATCTTATTTGGACTATTTTTGAGGCGTTGTGTTAATGTTTGAATTGATAATTCTAGTGATTTTATGTTAGTTATATAAAGGCAAAATTAGTTTTTTTGTTGCTTGTAGTGTAAAACTGCGAATAAATACCCCGTAATGTTAGAATTGTTGATAATTTCTGTAGAAAACACCATTACGAAAATGTTATTTGCTTTCATGTCAGGGCTTTATATGAAATTAACCGGTTAGCGGAGGAGGTTTAAAATAAGCCTTCCTTATGAAGACATGGGGGACTTTGGATTATGAGCTGCTAAAGACTTACAGATTTATTTATGCTTTATGGTAAAATTTTGATCCAGGGAATAATTGGCAAATTGATGAACCGTGTACATTATGTTTTATCTTTTTTCTTAATTTGTTTTCTCTTGCTATTCTTTTTGTGAAAAAGTTTACTCTAATTTCTAACATGTTTTGAGTTTAAAAATTACAACATTATTTTTTTCTTCGTGAATTGCATTACTTTTGAGTCCCTGAAGCTTACACATTCCAGCCTTCTCTTTCATAACATTTATTTTTGGAAGATCAGTCTCTTATTTGGAACGTGATGTTAGGAATACTCCCGTAAATTATTTGGGAAAGTGAGAAGCTGGAGTCAAATTACTTGCGAGGGTTAATTTTGAAAACGACAATTCTACCCTTACCCCTACTTGTTCTTTAAAATAGTATACATGGCCGAGCAGCGGCCGCCTTTGCCTTCAGAGGGGTTTGCCTGTGGTCGTCACTGCCTTCGGTGGACAGGCAGCAAAGCCAAGCAGAGGCAAATTGGAATGCCAAACCAGAGAAGCCACAGAGCCACTTCAACTCAATCAAGAGGGAGTCCGCTAATTTCAGCCAAATCTTGTTGGGAACGGACTAGATTTAGTAGCACGGGGCAATATTTGGTCGAGGCAACTACCAAATTTGGACGAGGTAGGCTGATCTAGATCAAATCTCCCCGAGCCTACTTACCTCCTCTTTAGTTGTAATAATCGATACTTTTACTATTATTATTTAGATATTATTTATTTATCTTAAAAAGTAGACATCGGTAATAGATTCTTTATTATTCAACAAAATCTTTTTTTCTATGTATGTTTAGCCCTGAATTATTATTAAATACTTAATTTTTAATTTATATAATTAATTATATTGAGTACAATCAAGTTGAATCAATATCCAACACTTTATTATGTAAGAGGATAATAAGTAAAGCAAAATTCCAAGGAATTGAGTAATTTAACAAGACAAAAATTATGGTAAGCAAGCTAGACATGATCGCATGTGAATTAAGTCTATATCACTGATAGGATGTTCGTTATGAAAATCATTAATTTAGGAAGATAAACACTTATTTTGAACCAAGAAGTCGATTTAAGTGAATTCAAACATGTTTGAATACCCAAAGGTCTTAATTGGCCTCAAGAGTCGATTTTGGTTAGTGAATATGGACAAATTCATTTAAGTCTACTAGTTTAAGATTTTCATTGGAGAATTAAGAGTAGAATAGCCGTTTATATTTAGTTAAAGGACGTTTAAGGAATAGTGGAAAAGAAGAGAAGTACATAAGGGCTAGAGGAGGTCAATCCACCCTTCATTTCTCCTTTAGATCAACTTTCCTTTCCTCCCTCTTCCTTGGACGAGCCTTCTTCCTCTACATATGTAACACCCCAAATTCGGTTCACACTCGTGAACCAAATTGGCATGTCACGGGCTCTGGTTAGGTCGGCTAACCTGAACTTGACTTATACAAATCTAATCTTAGTGTTTTAAGATGAAGATACGACTCGTCATGCATGGATAAATGCATAAAACCCTAACATGATACTATATATGAACGACATGCAAACTAATTTACACATCAACAACAATTGCGATAAATCAATAAAAATTCTAAAAATAAAACGGAAAGAGTCTCCCCGAAAAATGTAATTAAGGGCCACTCTGTCAAAATAATATATACAAACATATAAGCATATATTAAATATTTGTATTTACACAGAATTCTAATCTATACTATATCAATCACTCTTAAACTTGGGTCTCGACCCACCTGTACAGTCTATTCACATTTCACATCATATTATCATGTCTTACCATTTAATCACATAATTCTCAATGTAATATTTTCATAAACAAAATATTAACCACTCTATCGGCTGACATGTGTGTGTAAGTAACATCATTGCTCCTCCGTTTAGGTTGGCACATCCAACTCATATTTATCACTTACATATAATATAAAAACATGTCAGTAACAAGCATTACTTATCCAAAATATAACTATAACAAACTGGCTATGGGAGCTAACTATCATATGAAGAAAAACAATCATAGACTTCACCAGAACCCTCTCAAGGGCACCTACTAAGGAGCCACTAGGCTTCAGACCTGGTAGCATCCCAAACTGACTACTTTGTCTGTAACACCCCGTTTCGGCTCACCCGTGAACCGACCCGGAAATGTCATCGGCGACCAAACTATTCACTAATCTACTAGATTCGGTTAAGCCGACCCGGATTTACCCTCGGCGTCTCAAGATGGAGATGCAAATATGAAATGCATGAATGAGAACAATTGGATTCTAACGGAGTCCTACATGCATGGCATGACGTGCAAGCAAAGACAAGACAAAACAATAAATGAGAAACCAAAAGAAAATATATACTACTACGGAAAAACGGACAAAGTTTTCCCTAAAAGTAGCAATAGGGGCCAACCTGTCCACAACAAGGGTATATAAATATTTTATCAAAATACTATAAAACATAACAATCTACCATGACATTCAATCACTATCTCATTCATTTTCACTTGAGCCGAGTCTGAACTCCAAGGCTCCCTGCTCATTCACATCTATCTGTTCATTTCATAACAGGCAATTCATCAAGACAAAAACATTCTAATAATCATTCACACAACATTAAACAACCATCATTATACATTACACGCGGCAGGTACATGTGTGCGCGGTTCCGTGCTGCTCCTCCACAGTCCCGACAGCTTTCATCGCTCGCATTCCTCACCTACATATATATAGAAAAATCGTCAGTAACGAGTGTTACCGGCCTGGAAAATAACTAATATCAATCTGGCACTGGAGAGCAAACTCTCCTGTTGAATGAAAACCATATACTTCCTCAAGAACTCTCATCAGGGCACATATGGGAGCCGTCACTATCGGGCTGTCGTCCTCGAGTCAACAACGTCCCCCTTTCTTTCTCATTCTCATACATTGGCCATTTTTCTATCGCTTCTCGCATCAAATCTCATTCCTTTTCGCCCTCTGCACCTTCCATATTACTCCTGGCCTTGAGCACAAAGGCCGAGCACTCTCAGGCAGTCGCCTTGAGTACCCTTTGAACCACAAGTCTAGACATGCGCTGCATTGCAGTACCTGTAAACCTCCACACTTCTCCGGGTTTGAGGAACTCAAAGGTGGAGTTGTCCGGATCCTTCGGGAATGAAGTGGGTTCTCCCCAGCTCCAAAGCCCACTCTTCTGAGCACACGCCCTATCTGAAGGCATGGCCGTCAGTAACCCTCATTCCATCTCTCACCGAAAATGCGAAAACTATATATATATAGGCCAGGGTTGGGATTTATACAATAGGCCCGAAGGCATCGTGAGCTGGATCTGAAGTTCGAAAACAAACTCGAGGGATCTCATCCTCGAGGGTTATTAATCCAAAAAAATGAACCGTTGGCTAAATGGCCCGAGTTAAATAGGATCCGATAAAACGCCACTTAACTCGTCCTGCACATGATAAATCAAATACACAATAGAGTAGCGTAAAAACAGAGAACTAGTCCTAAACGAACCTAGTAGAAGCTCCAAATGGGTCCACACACCTAGGCGGCGATCTCCTACACTGTTCCTACACAATCAAGTTAAAAACTAACGCCTGCATGATGAATCACACATCCTATAGCATGCACACACAATCGACACAATCACGCATCAATCAACACACATCAACCTATATCAATTCTAGCAAGTCTACTTAGGCTAGTTTGCATTAGATCATGATTATTACCTAGTTACCCTAATTAGTTTCTTAGTCTCCATTTTTAACACCACTCAATCAAACAAATTTCATATTTTATCCTTAATCAAATCTACATTTATATATATTATTATAACACACAATTCACCAATCCTAGCATGCAATTCTAATAATCAATACTTTCAAATAATTAAGTTAAAATAAATTATACCTCGCATCGTCGAAAATCGGCGACGACTAGGGTTTCCGTTTCGTGGCTCGAAACTCAAATTCGGCACCTAGCGGCATCCGAAGTCCGATCAGATTGGACCGGGTGCGTTCGGTGGATGATCCGGTGAATTTCCCATGAATCCAATTTTCCGGCGGTTCCGGCAGTTTTCTGGCGAGTGTCGGCAGTTTTCCGGCCGGTTTCCGGCGATGTTTTGGGACGGGGCAATCAGGGGGTCTATCGGCACCAGCTCGACGAGCTTGTTCCGATGGTGGTGTCAAACAAGGCAGCCGGGGCGGCGATGGCTGTCGGCGGCGGCGGCGTGCTCCGATCGGGGCTGCGGCCGGCCTCGACGGCTTTCGGGATGATGGGGGAAACATCGGCGACGGTGAGGGGGTGGTCGTCGAGGTCACAGTGGCGGCAGTGCGGCCCAGACGGCGGTGAATTGATGAGGGAGGGCGTCGTGGCTTGTGGGGCGATTCTGGTGTCGGTTGTGGCGAGATGGTGGCCGGGGTGGGTCGTGGCGGCATGGCGACTGCACGGCGGGGTGGGGCGGCGTTGATCGGTGGCAGCACGGCGTCGACAGCAGTGGCGGCGGTGATGACACAAGGTGGCAGTGATAGGGTTTGGGTGAGGAAGTGTCGGGTGGAAGAAGAAATACTCCAGTGGTAATTTCGTAAATAAGTATTGACTCGATTCTGATTCGAGTCAAAATAATAACTAGTTCGTAATAAATTTTAAAAAAATCTAGAAAAATATGGGAAAATCCCATAAAATCAAACGAACACAGCAACATCCAAATGATATGTTCTATAACTAATAACCCATCCAAACTCACCTATATCACGTCCTAATTAGTCATTCGACCCTAAAAATATTCTACGATCAAATAAAAATAACAATCAATACTGCATACCTCCATATACTTGATAACCCATTTTTCATCATCTTTTTGACGTTATCATCGTATACTTGAGCATACATGACCCTCATTGCTCATAACTCACAGCTGGCCTCAACTCAGCTCGCGGTCCATGAAGCTGACTCGACTCGAACTGACTGGTTCGTTCCCGTAAAACTCTGACTCGAGTCACGGGTTTTACATTGTCGATGCCTCTTTCGGAATTTTTCTCATTTCATTTTGTCTAGTCCATCAAGACTACAAGTATATCCTAAGCCCTCTCCTTTTCTCCATAATTCTCCTAGCCTTGAGCACGAAGGCCGAGTACTCTTAGGTAGTCGCCTTTAGTACCCTTTGAACCACAAGTTCGGAAGTGCGCTGTACATAATAGTACTCGTAAACCTCTATATTCTCTGGGTGTGAGGAACTCAAACGCGGAGTTGTCAGGATCACTTGGGAATGGAATAGTCCACTCACTAATCCAGAGCATGCTTTAACTGTCATGTGCATCCACTTATGGTATGTGCAAGTCGGTTTCACCATCTCTCATTTCACTGAAAACTCGATAAAATTATATATATAGGCTTGGGAAGGGATTTATATCATAGGCCCGAAGGCAACTTGTGGTGGATCTTGTTTTCAAAATCATCCTCAAGGGTTATTAATCTAGAAAACTGTTTGGCTAAATGACCTGAGTTAAGTGGGATCCGATAAAATACCACTTAACCCGTCTTGCAGGCAATAAAACAAACATACAATAGAATAGAGTATAAAACAGAGATGAGTCCTAAATGGACTTGGTAGAAGCTCCAAGCGTATCCTCGCGCCTAGGCGACGAGCTCTTACTCCGTACCTACACATCAAATCTAGAAGCTAATACCTACTAACTGAATGATGCATCAACTCGATATGAACATTACACTCACAACACAGTCATCATCCATCGCAATCAACAATCATCAATGTGAAAATAATTTTAACTCATCCTATTCATACCCATTTTATTGTGTTTTTTGTAAGTTACATTATGGTCAATTAGCATGCTCAGATTCAATTTACCTCATTAAATTAGTTAACATTCATTCACAATTAATCAAATCATGCAACTTATCACTTCATTTATAGTCAAACTTTTATCACGACAATTTATCAATCTTAGCATGTTGTGCTAACAATCATCAATTTTAAATAATTAAATCGGAGGTAATTATACCTCTAGTCGTCGACAATCAATGACAACTAGGGTTTCGTCACGCATCTTGGAGCTTAAATTCGGCTCTTGTTAGTGTCTGAAGTTCAATCTGGTTTGACTAGATGAGCTCGGTGGAAGATCCGGTGACTTCTGGCGAATCCAATTTTTCGGTAGGTTTCTAGTGGTTTCTGGCAATTTCAGTGGTTTCTAGTAGTTTCAGTGATTTTTCGACAATTTCTAGCTGTTTTTCGGCGGAAGTCTCCATCGTCTACTGGTGGGATAGAAGTAGTATTGGGTACCGTTGGCACCGACTCAGCGAGCCCAACGCGTCTACAGAATCGACGTGGTGGGTGGAGGTGGCGGCTTGCTGGCAAAGGGCAAAAACAGGGCTGTACATGATGGGGTGTGGAGATCCGACTGGGATGGTGGCGGTGGGCTTCGTTCTGATCAGGGAAGGTCGTGGGTTGGTCGAAGGTGTTGAGGTGACCACTGGATCACGAAGGCGATGGTCGCCGACGGCGGGATTGGCGACAGAAGTGCGGTGCAAGGGTGCGGCTTCCTCATGTCGTGGAGGCCGTGCGACTATCAAGGCGCTTGGGCTGGCACGTCAATGCCGCAGCAAGGCTTGGCAATGATGATCCGCGGTAGGGTGGCGTCAACAGCGGTGTTGGTTGTGGCGGCAACATTGGTGGCAATGGCGACGACGAACACAAGAGTTTAGGTGGCGGCGATTGAGGGTTTGGGGGAAAGAAAAAGGTTGGGTTGGGCGATTGCAATATCATAAATAAGTATTGACTCGAGTCAAAAATAATAAATAGCTTGTAATAAATCATTAAAAAATCTAAAAAAAGGAGAAAATCCCATAAGTTATAATACACGCCACAACATCATAATAACATGCTCTATAACTATTAACCCATCCAAACTGCCCCCATAATGCTTCCTGACACGATAAATGACCTAAAACTAATTCTACAATCCACTAAAAATTAAAAATAAACTGGCATACTCTTATATATTCTGATAACTTATTCTTTTCTGTTGTATTCAGGATGTGATCATCATATACTTGGGTACACATGACCCTCATAGCTCATACATGCAACTGGCGACGACTAAGTACATGTGTTCTAAAACTAACTCGACTTAAACCGACAGCTGAATGGATTGGTCCACGAGAATAAAACTCTCACTCGGATTGCAGGTTTTACAACACTGTCTTTTCCTTGAGATTGGAGCGTGTGGATTAATTTGAGGCAAAAAATTTAGACTTTTTCACCCAAAAAAAGGGTTAGTGATCTAAACTAAAACGAATTAATCAAGTTGATTTATACATCATGTTCATATTTCATGATTATGTATGATGTGTGTGTTATCTCATATTGCATACACATTTTCTTCCATGTTCAATGCATGTAATTGATTGAACAATGTATCAAATTAAGTTTTAAGATATAATTTGATGTCTTAATTTGATGTAAATAGGATTCACAAATAGTACCTATGATAGAACAATGATTCATGATGATTTGTTTGATTTGTTACAAGTTTGGAATAAGCACATGCTTTACATGAAGTTTTTCTACTTAATTAACAGTATGAGAAAGTAGGATAAATTATTATAGATTAAAATATGTTATAGAACATGATTTTACCCAAATAGCACGAAACCCAATTTTTGTTTGATTAAAATCAAATTAAAAACAGTAGAGAAATTAGGAATTACGGTTAGAATTCCTGTTGCTGAGCCATGCCTTCGATTCAAGTGATTCGTTTTGCATTAGAAACTTCATAGCGTCTGTTTTCTTGTCCAAAAATTTTAGCATTTTTGGCGAAATATTCCAGGAGATATGAATATCGAAACTCAAGTGTGTTTGACCCTAATTTATGTTTATTTGATATTTTTACTCTATGTCTGATATGTTTATGATTGTTTAAATATTATATGATTTTTGTATGATGTAATAGGCATGTTATAAGTGTTATTAACATGTTTTATGAATGAGCATCATGTCTATGTAATGACATATCATGTAGACATGGTAAGCTTGTTTACGTTTTGATATAGCGTTATATTATTATTCTGACTAAGAGATTTATAGCTAAGCATCCAAGAGCTTGGATCAGTGCATATCAGCTCCATCATTTCTTCATTTTTGGGGAGTTTTAAAATCCTCTGTTTTATAATGATTAATCTGATTAATCGATGCTTGAAACTAGTTTTTAACATGTTACTATGTTATAAGTTATAAGTTATCACGTAATTAGTATATAGTATGAAACCAAGGTTCATAGTTTTCACTTATTAAGTTGAAGCATGTAAGGCCTAGACCTAACAATTTTACATAGCTTTATTTTATTTAGTAATGGCTCGTTAGACGTACTATGTCATAGGATTTGGTGCATTTCCTTATTTTATTTAGTAATGGCTCGTTAGACATACTATGTCATAGGATTTGGTGCATTCCCGTTAAGCAAGGACCAAATTCTATATTACAGGCTGCTATCTTAATGACACTAATGATTGCTAGTTGTTTATATTCAGCTTCATGTGCCACCACATGTTCCAAACCGAGTTAAGATGTAATTAACTTATAGTTGGCACCTAGGTACCAAAAACCCCAGTTAATGTTTAGCAGCCAAGGCATTAAACATGCTTTAGATTTTTTTTTTTTGAGTTTTATGTTTTTTTCATGCCTTCCAAGATCAGTACTAAATACATAATTTATGTTTTTCAGTTAAGTTCACTTATGAGAGCTTATAAGTAAGTCATACACGTAATTAACTTAGTTATGCTTTCATGTTTTTCTAAGTATATAAACTTACTAGGGCTTACAAACAAGTCACCTGAGTAGATGTTAATTAGTTAATCAAGCTAATCAATTATCAGGTAAATTAAATTATGATGTTATGTTGAGATATCTACAAGTACATGTTATCAATTTATTCACTTGTGTTTGAGTTATGCTTATGTTCAGTTAAGGCAAGTTATGATCGATATTTTACTTGATTTTCTATCATATTTAATTAATCGCAACTTAGTCTTATTTCTTTATTATTGTTAACTGCATATGTAAGTAGTTAATTCAGTATTGTTATTTAGTATTGAGCAGACAAAGTTTACATTTTATGTAGGTATTAGAGGCTTTCGAAGTGATGAGATGGAGACACTCAGCAGTTACAATTTTATTTATTTTGATTGCTTTATTTGCATATTGGACAATATTATTAGTAGACTTTTTGTTGAGATGGTATACATACATACATATATATATATATATATATATATATAGAGCATGTGGACATATGTTTGGTTATGCATTATGACTAAATGAAAGATCAGTTTTAGACATATGTGGGCACAAGGCAAGGGAGGTCTAGGGGGAGGGGGCAGTGGCTACGGCGGCGACAGTGGGAAAGATAAGGCATTCTCGTACATCTAAAACTTGACTCGTGTCCAAGTCGAGTTCAAAAATAATAACTAACTCTAAATAATTCAAAAAAATCTAAAAAAATGAAAAAATATCATAAAATATAATACACACAATAATATCAAAATGACATCAATATCTAATTTTTATATATTTATATTATGAGTTGTCAAATTATTATATAGGACCGATTTGGACCTATTCAGACCGATTCAACTAAACCGATTCCTGTCCGATTTAGACCGATTCCAATTCAAATTTGACTTCAAGAACCGATTCTGATTTCGTTGATTTATGCAACCATGGTAACAATGACAAATAGAATCACCGACTAGCAACAACAATAGCAAAATGAGCACTTGCAGCAGGATATCCAGAACTTGACTGTTGTGATGAACAGCATGGCCCACAAACTTCCAAGCAAACCGCAGGCGGTCCTGCAGTAGTTATTGGCTCAAGGGAATTAGGTAGGGCAACCACCTATGGGACCCTCAGCTCCCAAATGAGATGGGGTATCTCGTGGTAACTCAGGAGCCGGTAGTTGTTGCTCAACTTGTTCCACCACCAACACCGGTTCAGCTATCGTCGTTGCTGTCAACTAGTTCCACCACCAACACCTGTTCAGCTAGGACTTTATACTTTGGAACATCGTTCTTTGATTGATGTTGGACCATTAGCTTTCATGGACATCATAGAGAGAGTCTTCCGTGAGTAATTAGAAATTTGGTTGAAAGTGACATTTGCATAGACCTTGAAAATTTTAAATTTAATGAAGCTTATCTAATACAAGGATAAATCGGGTTTTTTCTTTGAAGATCCCTCTTTCTCATTAATAATAATTTGATTTATCCCACTTTCATAAATATCTTGTCAAAGAACTCTATCAAGGATTAAAGTAGGTCTTTGGGTTCAACACATTGAGAAAGAGCAATCAATCCCCATGGAAGAATGACACTTGCAAGCAAGAAAAACAGCGTGGATGGCAGAGAGTGGTCAGTCAGTTGAACTAATACCATTCATTTGTCGCCTTGTGTCAATTTCCCATTTTCAGCGGCTCAAAGACCTCGACCCAAAGTCGTCGCTCACATTGATGACACTTTTATGCGCCCCTTTTGTCCAATGATTTGAGTTTAAAATATTTTGATTATATTTTTCTAGACCTTTTAACGACATATATAAAACAATCTTATATTTGAGAAGTAATTTAGTAGATCCCATTAGTTAAAATCCACGTATATATAAAATCAATAATCAAAGTATTGATAAATTTTCATATCCGTCTAACACTTTTAAACTAATACATTTGAAAAAATGCTATATGTAGGTTGTATTGATGTCTTAAAAAATAAAAATTTATCAAACTTTTATTTATATACTCTATTTTTCATAAATATAAACAAAAAATGCTCTTTATACTTTCTAGAGTCGCCTTAAAAACTCACGTTACTATCTTATGTAAGACCCGCTAAAAAGGTGTGAGGTGCAACTAATATAATCAATAGAAAAGTAATCAAATATAAGACCCAATGAATAACTTGATATGCATACATGAAAACACCCGTTCATTACTAAAATTTTAAAAGTCATTAGTGATGTTTAATGAGTGGTATCTACTCTTGTTATTAAAAAGGAACTTAATACCGACTTGAGATAATAGTGTAATCAATCAATTAAAATACAAGAAAAATATAAAAAATATAATAAAAATTCTTACTCCAGAGGGTTATAAGTTTGAATCTCACCAATCACAATTTTCATAAAAAACAATAAAATACCTTTTATGGTAGAAGGTCGCGAATTTAAACTCGGCTAATCTTAATTTCTAACTTTCTACTAATAAAAATCTGTTTAATTGTCTTAAAAAATATTATAATAAAAAATCAAATAATTATAATTCATTTTTTTATTCAACTAAGATACATTTTTAAAGTCAATCATAATCTATATTTAAGATTTTAAATTATTATAATTTATCTTATTATTTAATAAAAAATTCAAATATAAAATTGAAAATTTGTCCGACATAGGGTCGTGCATGACAAGACATCTTGCCTAGTTTGGTAATAGTTGATTGAGTCTTACAGCGACATTAGCTATAAGACCTTCCAGATTATTACCCTAAACTAAATATGAAACGAACCAAAGCCTCGCGCGTGGGTTCATTTGAAACTTATTTTTAATATATATTAATAACAGACAAAAATAATTTTAAAACTATAACTAGTTTTTATTTTTAAATATAAATAATAATTATCTATTTAAATTTAATAAAAAACATATGCTTCTTAGAAGACAATAGGATGTATATAAATATTTATTTCTTAGAATATAATAGTTGTATATATTTGTTTCTTTCTTTTTAACTTACGAAATATACCTCTCCTTAATTTATATATATATATATATATATATATATATATTAATGTCTCATATTATTTAAATCAAGGCCACCAAAAACAACAATTAGATTAGTCTTTAAGTCAAATTTATCCTTCTATTAAGTTACCTTACATTTTTCTTTCCAAGGCAAGTGGACGGACTAGTGGTGTTAAGTGTTAACGAAGAACCTCCCTGGACCAAGTTGAGAGCTCGCACAAGGCGAGGTACAAACCGGAGAGCACTGCAAGGAGAGGGTTGTCCCACACCAACGGGGTAAGCCTGCCGGAACCTACAGCCTATTTTTAAAGCTTTATTTTCTCCAGTTGTGATCCACTAATTTACTTAATATCGCAAGCATGGGTAGGTAGTCCATTTGGTCCTGCAACCTTTTATCTTCCACTCGTGCGAGTCAAATCAAGACGATTCTTCCGCAACATGAACTTATGTTTCTAGATCTTAAAAAAGAGAAATATTTTTTTTTTAATTTTATATATTATCAACCACCATCTTTGCTTCAGGGAAAAACTATCTTCAATAATATATAAAATAAATAAATATTCAATTAATCAAAAACTAAAAATTGCATTCTTTGAAATTTTCATAAATGTTCAAAGAGAAGGAAATGCCTAACGTTTTTATAATGTCTAATTTTAACAAAAAATATTTTAACTTCCATAAATTTGAAATCTAGTTAGTTGTATAATCCTATAATTATATAATTAGAATTAGAATATTAAAAAATTATAATTAATAAAATTAATATTAGTTTTATGAAGCAAAAATTGTTATATTTTAACCTAAAATTATTATTTTACATATTAATGAATATAAATAAAATTGTTAATAACTTCTATCATGGGTGCACTATTAGCGAATGAAGTATGGACAATAAAGAAACAATGACCTACAACCATACAAAGAAAAAACATAAGAGGGGTGATTTTGATATTAACGTAAAACAATTTTGGATGATTGGATGGATTAAAGTCGGTTTAGTTACTGAAAACCATCCTTTGTCCATTGGATGGATTAATTGGTTCACTGATTCATTAACCGCTATGACTTCATTAAGTTGCCTTTTTTCTTAGATGTTAAGCCGATAAGTGAAAAAATATTAAAATAAATATTATTTTATTGTTTTACTAACGGTTGGAATTTTTAGACAAAAAGATTATAATTATCATCTTCTAATACATCTTGTGAAGTAGCTCACAGGCAACACCTTGCAATTGGTCATTATAAAAGTGTCCTTGTATTTTTTATTATTGAATTATTGAGAAAAAACAATAAAAGTATTTATTATTTATGAGTTTTTATAATTATGTAATGCTGAGTCCAATTAGCTTGTATAAACCGATGAACTTAGTCTTTTTTTTAAAGTAATTAATTAAGTTAAAGATTGTAACCACTATTCATACTAATATATTATATCTTATCTCAATAGACATAGATGTGAGAATAACTAATTGAATTAACTAATTAGTGGATATTACATTCTAATTATCTTGAAGAAATTGTCTTCGAAATTCATTTCCACGCTCATGGGTATATAAGTTAATACAAACCTGAGTTAACTCTTATACTACCTGTAATATTTCAACCCAATTAGTACATAATGATGATTTTAATAATTTATTCAAAAGTAGTTAAAGTGCTATCTCCAATAATTGAACATGTGACTAACTAATTAGACTAATTAATTGAGGGATCTTGCAAATTAAGTATTATTATTTGCACTCTATCACATTCTTTTGATGGTTAAATGAGTAAAATTAAGAAATAATAATCAAAATGTTTGCATAACTATAATTATATATATATATATATATATATACATATTATATATTGGCAAAATAGATTTTTTGATAAAATCATAGCAAATTTATAGGCCTTACATGCATCCTCAGTTATATGTAATGTGCCTATTATACTACACATAATAAAATAAAATATGCAGCACCAGACTGGGAAAAAACCACAACTCTATAAGAAACCCTCATTTAAAAAAATGAATCCACTTGTTATCATTAAAATCACTTTATAAAAGTAATTTTTCCACAATTAAATAAATATAATTATTATAAGTAGGTAAATTTGACATTTGATGACATGACAAGAGGGTAATTTTATTAGTAATTGAAAACTAATTATATCAGTTCGAAGTTGTAATTTATTAAAGTTAAATAATTCTTTACATAAATTACATGTTCATCCCATGACACGATTTACCCAAGATACCTGTGGCCAAGTTTTTTTTAAAATTGAAAAAGAGAATTAGGTTTTTTTTTCCTAAGCAAAAGAGGGAGACACTTAGGTATCAAATCTCTTCGTTTTGACCTGGCTTGCGCCGTCCCTTTGAAACCGTTGACCGATAAGAAGCACATTAAAGAAAGGCTGAAAAAGGGTATAGGAACCAGAGAAAACAAATCTGTACATTTAGTGCCCATAGCACTAAAATGGGCCACTTGGGTGGGTTTAATTGTCGGCTTTGACCATACACTTTTTGGGTTGTCGATCTTATGAGGCGGTTCGGGTCAACTCATCAAATATATTTCTTATATTATATCTTCCTAGACACATTTTATTACCTAATCTGTTTGCAATGTCTCCTATACTTAGCTAGTTTACTTTTAGATAAATATAAAATACAATTTATTTTCAAAACCTTTAAATAATGATAAATTATTTGTTAATAACATTTTTTGAATCATTTAACTTTCTAAGGCTGAAAATTTAGTGTTTTGGTATTTAGAATAATTGACTAAATACATTTAATACATAATAAAATTTAGCAGAATCAAGTAGAGACATTTAACGCATGATAAAATAATTAAATTGAATTTAATCATGTGCAACTTCAAAATGAAAAACAATCATTTCAATGATAACAGACCTAGTCATTCTTAAATACAAATTACTCAAATAGTCAATGATTGTCTATGCTGAAATTAATAATTATAAAACATTTAATATTATCAATGGCTTACATTTTTGTGTCAGTTACATTTAATGTGAGTTATTAGATTATAAAAATGGTTAGATAATGAAGATATAATTTTGTCTAAATGATAAAAAAATTATAATCAATGCAGTCTAGATGAATAGCTAAATTTCCAAGTTGCTGATATTCGTATATTAAGTATTGTTAATAAACCTTCTTTAGCTATAGTCATTGTATAAAATACTTAATTAATCATCATATTAAGTTAACAACTACAAACTTTTGCCAAACATAAAAAGCTTGAATTTATATACACAATTTATGTAAAAAATAATTAATGTATGCCAACTCTTCATACATATGCCAATTATACTGTATGATAATATATATTATATAAAATAAATAATGATATTCAAGTGCTACTTTTGGCCAGCTCGGATGGCGTTAAAACCATGGACCGTAGCGTTTAGAAAAACACTGGAAACCGAACCGGGCATTCCCCACCCAAGACACGGGCCCCATCATCAAGCGGGCCCCACCAGAAACGCCTCTCAAAGTCAAACACCAGGTCAAACTAATGGTCAAACCCATAAAATGGGTTTAACTGTCCGTCGCCTCCACTCCCACCCCACTGTACTTCCTAGCCCCCCCACCCCCACAACCACCTCGTCGCCGACGACGCCCACCTCGCCGCCGGCGACTTCTCCTTTTTCATTGGAGGAGACGATTGGAAGAAGAAGGGGTAATTTGGAAGTCATGTCTTCTGGTTGTGGATTCGTGGAGGGGAGTGATCAGCCGCTTCTTCTCCCCGTGAGGGTGGAGGGTAGCGAGCCATCCTCTTTTAGGGACTTCTTCGCCGGAGAAAGGGCCTTTCCGGATTCTTCGGAGGTCTGCGTCGAGGTCGGTGCGGAGTTCTACCCGGTTCTGTCTCTGTTCACGGCGGCTTCTCGGTTTGAGTCGGTGCCGGCGAAACCGGGGTTTCAGGTCTGCGGCAGGATTTTCCGTTTCCTGTGGATGGGTTTGATGTTGTTTTTGGCTGAATTCAAATTTATTTATTTATTTGTTTGTTTTGGTAGAAATGTCCTTTTCTTGGCTGGAATAAGTTGGTGTTTCTGAACGAATTCAAAATTCGTTTTTATGGTCTTTTTAGTAGGGTATTTATTTTTGCATTGATAAACTGGTGATGTTTATTCCTTTTAGTGTGAGATTTTTCTTTGACTTGTTCTTGTGTTGCCTCTCACAGTTTAATCAGTGTTCATGAAACTATAAAGTGATGATATATGCTTTTTTTTGCCTAATATCAACTGATTTTGTCTAGCTTGGATCCTGTCAGGATGCATTCGGTGGCTTTTTTCTGTTGCAATGTGAATATGTTAAGAACTGGTTTGATCTCTAGCAATTGAAGCGTGATTGAGCATTTTTTTGTTCTGTTTTTCGATATTGAATGTCATGAAATCTTTGTCTACCAGTTCTATTCGGATGCTACAAGCCAAGAGGCTTTGTCAAATGAAAATTCTCAAGAAAGTCAGCGCATCCCATTTTTGCCCGAATCATTCCCCAACTGCTGCAATCCGGAGTTGAACCTTTTACCTCTCAGTCCATTCAGAATCAGGAAAACTTGCCTGAACCAGTGCTTGGGCCGGTTTCTGGCACTACCCAAAATTTGAAATCCCAGCGTTGTTATGGTAAGAAGAGAAGTTTGGGAGCGGACGGCTACAACTGGCGCAAATACGGCGAAAAACTGGTAAAGGGTACCGATTGTTTGAGAAGCTACTACAGGTGCACCCATTCCAATTGTTCAGTGAAAAGAATCTTGAAAAGAATCTTGCTGGCCTGGTGGTTGAAATCATTTACAAAGGTCATCACAACCATGATCCGCCCCAAAAGGTTAGGTCTGCTAAAGATGGGGTGCTTTCTGCAGATGGCCCAGAAAATGTAGAGCTGACCCTAAACACTGTATCTAGTGATGATGATATCAGGAATGAACAGGATCCAAAGCGTAGGCAAGTGGTTTAAAGCTCATAAAACTGTTCTTGAATCAACTTTGCCAGTGTCTCCTTTTATTTTAGTGTGCTATGGTGATAAAAATCTATTCTTTCCGGTTTTTATTTTAGGATTAAGGAGGTTCCAAAAGTAACTGTTCAGACAGCATCTGACCCAGGACATGGGGATGGATACAAGTGGAGGAAATATGGCCAGAAATCGGTTAAGGGGAATCCAAATCCCAGGTAAGAGCTTGCAGAGCATAAGCGTAATACAAACTCATTGATGTGTGGTTGGTGGTTCACTATTCAGGGAGGCTAGTAAAAATTACGAGGGTTTACTGTATAAACGGATATGAGTGAGGATACAGTGTTTCTGTGTTTGTATGTATTTTTATCATAGGGAGATTAAGCTTTGTATGGAATGACAATTTGGTTTTATCTTTTTATAAAATTTTTATTTTTATTTCTAAATTTTTAAATGGTTAGTATTGTCTTGCATCAAGTTGGTACGACCTATGAATTGCCTGACTTTAATCTTTAAAATTTATTAGATATTGAATTTTTTTCCTTCAAGCGATGATTTGTGCACATTTGGGTATGGATATTTCCAGCATAACATTTGATTTTATCTACCTGTTGGCTTTTTAGGTTCAATTGTAGAAGCCAAATGAATTTGATAACCATGCCATTGTGTCGTTAACGAAGTCCTCAAGTTTGATTATTAGCTACTAATTTCTTTTTAAATTCATCTTTATCCTTGTACTTAGGTGCTAGGGAATTTATCTATTGAATATGAACATATTTTAGATAGACAAGCACCTTGGCTTACCAACACCATAAAAATTTCATACTCAAAGTACTCTTATAGGTGAACTTTGTAATCGCTACTATTATTCATTTGTAGGTGTTACATACTGTTTTTCATTGATTAATCTTTCAATCAATTGAAGTTCCGGTGGATCTTGTAGCCTTTTAATTTCATTTTTTTAAAACTAATCCTTATTGACTTAATTTCCAGGAGCTATTATCGATGTACACACAAGGGGTGCCAAGTTCGCAAGCATGTAGAAAAATCATCGGATGATGCGAACGCACTTCTTGTTACATACGAGGGACAACATGATCATGAAAAACCTAACCAGATGAATAGCAATGTTTCATCTGGTACTACTGCTCTTCTTCTTGCTGCTGCTGCTGCTGCTATGAACGGGAAGCATGGTAGCAATTCTCCATCCAATAATTCTGTTGACTGGGAAGTCGGATCGTGGGTGTCGTCGGGGAAGAGAGTGAAATAATAGAAAGAAATGCATCAGATGTTTTGGAATCGGCGGAAGCACTTTTAAGCATTGGGATGAGCAGTTTTTCGAAGAAGCTTTAGAACTCGAGGTCGGATTTCTTAGTTCAAGAGAAATCCAACAGCCACATTTCAACCAGAATCATGGAAAGGTACTGGTTTCTTTGACCTGAAATGTCAAATTCATTAGTGAATTGCCATGGCCTACCTTGTTGCTTAATGAATTCTAACCTTTTTTCGTTATATCAGAATGTCTCCAAAGGTATAACAGTTTTTGTTTTGGAATCTTCTTGTCTTTATCTTTCCAGATTAAAAAAAGCACGAAAAAGTAGGAATTCCTAATTTTTTCCTTCATATTATGGATTTAGAAGTTTGTCCACCAACAGGGATATGTACATAGCATTGATTGGAAACTAGGATTACAGCTGATGGCTTCTTAGAATAGATGTTTTCTACCTAGTTTCATGAGGATTTTGATTCAAAAGAGTTTCATGGGACAAATCGTGAAAACATATCTACATATATGTTTTCTATCTCCTAAATGTATGTGGATGCAGGTCACGTCAAAGAGTAATTAATCATCATCATCATCATCTCAATCCCAATTAAGTTTTAGCTATATAGTCTAGGTGAACAGTGCAAATGAAAAAAGTCGTCTTTTGAACTCATCTATTTTTTAATACCCTATCTCTGCCAATGCTTGTACGTCGGCAGTTTCAAACCCGGATAAAAAAGGATAGTTGGTGTTTGAAAGGGTATTTTGGTCATCCAAAATGTTGCAATTTATAATCACAGTGATCCTAATTTAGGATTAATGTCCCCAACATATGAAACACAGAGAACTTCTGAAGATTTTATTCATTAAAGATAGACAAATAGAGATCCATGTTCAACAGCTAAAATTGTCAAAATTAGGAACATAATAAATTCAATTGGGAAGAAAAATTACTTTCTACTGCAGCAAAGTTGAAACTGTGAACCTTTGTGCGCCGGGTAGATGAATTTAAATTGCTGGCTTAGCCCGAGTTGCAGGGTCTTCTTTGGACTCTAATTTCATCATGAAAACGTATCCAATCACCCACACAAGTATGTATTGCCAAGGTACGCACCATGAGCAAGCTAGAAGGCTCATTATACTTCCCACATATTGTGGATCCTTAATGTACCCAAAGGGGAATTCTGCAACCCAGGGGATGCTTTTCCCAAACCTTACACCATAGTAGGTGCCTGCCTCACCAAGCAATTGGTAAACCCTGCAAAAGTATTTGAATAACATAAAGAATTTGGCTGGTGTGGATGACAAAGAAGAAGAAGATGGTGATGATAAAGAATTTGGGTGCCTAGATCCAATGACTCAGATGGCTAGAGTAAGCCTTAAAGAGATTGGGAACAAAACGTGCCTTCACCTCAGTAAAAGCACTAGAACCATAACATTTTAAATGTAGCAACAACAGAAGCCTTGCAGTCAGGTATTTAACCAATGAGGAGACCATGCAGTCAGGTTACAAATGTAAACTTGAGTTCATCGCCAATCATGCAGAAGGAAGTATTAACCAATAAAAGCATAAAATTTTAATGCATAATATTGAGGTTGAAGGTTTAAATGAATCGAAAAATGGGTAATTGCACAATTAGATCGACAGAAATTATAGCTATACACTGAATCTCAATTTCGATTGATAGTATACTATGCAGGAAGTTGATTTCTTCAAGGAAGAGGAAGTATGCTGTGCAGTAAGTTGATTCCATATTGTATAGCATCTATTTAGAAAGAGCAAAGAAAAATGCAGAATGTTTGTTCGTGAATGCTTTCATCAATTTGGAAAAGACCGACAGTTAGAGATTCATCGATAGTTAACGTTGCTCTCCACTCATTTCCTCACCTAAATCAAAGCTAGCCAGCACATTTCTACAATCTTACAAAGCAGCAGATGGCATAACTACAATGTAGTATGTAAATCACAACTACCCATAAAATCCTTCCTCCCACTAATTCAGATAGAAATGCTACGACCATAGTAGGCTAATCCCTGCATCACCAGTGAAGAAAAATATCAAACACTTGGATGACATCACAAAGACCTACAAATGCAAACGACCCAGTATCAAGTTTTCGTTCACACAGTACTAGGAAGAACCATCTGGCATATATAAGATATATCATGCATTGAAACAAGTCTAGTGCAATGCAGTTAACCTGATGTTGAGGTACTGGCCGGCAAGGAAGAGCAACGAGCAATACCAGGGGGGCCAGGAGAGGGTGGAAACAGAGACGAGGGCAAAGATTTGGAGGAGTTTGAGGAAATGGGAGACTTGGGCCATTCTCTGGGAAGGGTCAGCACCTTGCCCACATAGATCGACCCACAATTGCGGGGAAGTCCATAGGACATGGTAAAAGAAGAATGGAAATAACAACACAACGCAAACGAGAATGCTCATATTCCTTCCAAAGAACCCAAGATTTTCAGTGGTGTCTGTCTGAGGCAAAAGAGTTAACGGGGTGCAAGAACAGCGACCATGGGCGGTGCCGACGGTGGGCGGCTGTAGGGGGTGAAGATGACGAGGTTTCTCCTCTGATAAAACAAGCGTGGTAGCTTTTTACATATCAGGGCTCCGAATATGTATTTTCGCCACATTTGGTCTACATATATAATCAAATAAGGAAAAGTAAATTTTCACCATATCGGGCTTTTTGGACAGAAATACCCTTTAACATTGTTTTTTGGTGGAATAAAAAGATCCTCTCCTTTCTCTTTGACCTCTCAAACGATTGACTCTCTTGGCTGACGGTTGTGAATAGATGCCATAGCTAGCAACCAAACTTTCGTCGACTTTAATAATGGCTCACAACTATCCCTTCTGTTGAATAGCACTAATTGATGTTATCGACATAGGTTGGTTGGCCAAACGTTACTTTTAAAATGATGAAAGCATGAACCGATGATGTTATCGACTTTTTCTCCCATTTTCACCAACCTGAGTAAGTTAGTAGTTGGTGAAAGCATGAACCGATGATGGCCAAATTTGCCCATGGCTTATTAGTTGGTTAGAGATGCCAAATCTACCCACTTTTAGCCAAGCTTCAATGACTACAAATTTGATAGTCTCCAAACGGAGGATGTGGCGACTAGATCTAGCCACACCATGGGCGGTCTTCGTTGGGTTTTCTTCCACATTCCCTGGATGTGATAAGAAAATCTTATCTAGCCGTGTTGTGGTGGAACTATATTTGTTGAGTCCCAATCATAGTTGCAAAACTCGGCCAATTCCAAGTGGAATTGACCGATTTAACTAGGCTCAACAAAAATCCTAATGAAATGCTTAACTTGTTTCTGCTGAAAATTGACTCAAGAATTTGCAGATTGACTCCAATCTGATCCGATTTTCACGTCGAGTTCAGTTATAAAACCCAGCTTGTCAGCCCGATGGTTTATGTTCGGTTTATTATTGGCTCGATCCGAATAGCACGCGGTCAGTCCGGTTCGATTAGTTTGGTGCTAAAAGGATCTTTGTATGTTGTTGTGAGCATGGGCATTGGGCACATTCATTGTTGAGTTTTCTAATCTATACCAATTGCCAAGTTGGTGCACTTGTTATTTCGGTTATTTAGTGTAGTTAAGGGCCATGTCGTATGCAGAGCCGTGTCATGTGTAGAGTTGTGTCACATGCCATTCAAGCGTGCTTCCAAGTGAATGCGTTGTGGAAGTTTTGAGCAAAATAATAATTAATTTAATTATCTTAATCAACTAAATAGTGAAATATTAATTTTAATATAATCTTTAATTAACATACACAGATATTTGTTTGATTTGGCACCTCAAGTTGCTCTGATTCAATATCTTTTAATTTCTGCAGATCTAAAGTTACTACAACAAAATTATTATCGGGGTTAAGTTTATAAAATTAACATGACACCGTAAGTTAATTTTCATAATTTTATTGAGATTCATTCTCGATTAGCGTGATAGGTATCTCTGATTAAATTACCCCGAATCTCTCCAGGTATTTTGATATCTTAATTTAGCTCTCATACACAGGGTGAATCCCAAAATTTATTTCCTAATGAATCGAGATCTTTGTCACGATATTTGTATTTATTTTTACAAAATCTTACGTAGTTATGATGTTGATGCTCAATATAAAATGATGGTGTGATGTGATGTTGAATTCCCACATGTCATGCCATCATGCTACATTTACAATTGTATTCATGTCATTGCATGCATTCATCATATAGTGTGAAAGTAGTGAGTCTGCATTTTCTAGGTCGAGCGGAGTTGAGCTCACCGAGCTAGGCTGTTGAATTTGATCTGCTGCTTGGCTTTATCATAACTTTGTTTTCATGTTGTAGGACATAATTAGTGGCATTTTATCTCACTACCTATAGACTATTTAGTCAATTTTTTGGATTAATAAAACTTCAAAGTTGAGATCTTTTGATGAGTTTTAAAAGATGAGGTCTAGCTCAAAAGTCACTTTAGCATTATTTATTAGCCCGTCCTAAGCCTTTTACTTATTGTATGATTTTTAGATTTTCTATATACGCGTAATGGATGAGAGTGTGACAATCACTGAAGGGCTTGGTTAGTATCCACTTGTTGTGCTCGGTTTGGTGGTTAATATATAGGGAATAATCACTATGTGCTGCAACACAACCACAACGGTTGTGCTTGAGGGTAATTTAGTAATAACACCCCACCACCCTCCGCATATATTGTCCACCATCTTCACCTCCACCATCTTCATCCCCGCTAACGATATCCTTGCCTGCGCCGACCACCTCGCTGACTTCGACCCCGCCGTGTCTAGTGCCATGTTGTCCCACGCAGCCTCACCTTCACCTAGCTCTGCCACCTCTGCTCCGGTGACCACCTCCCCACCCTCCTCCACAACAGCACCATCACCGTCACCGGCGTCCACCCCTCCAACTTCACCCTCAACGACACCCGCGTCACCCACACCAACATTTTCAACAACGATGCCGTCTCCATCCATGACATCGGCAGCATCCTCGACCACAATCGGTACGGGTCTGAAGCTCCGTCTCTGAAGGGGCTAGAGCAGGGGATTGTGTCTTGTGTGTGACATCAACCTGAGTAGTTCTTTTTGTTGAGTTTGAGTAGTTGGATGAAGAAATCGGAAAATGGGGAAGACGATCGTTTCCTCTCTATAAATTTTGGATCTTTTGCTGCCATTTTTTGCATTTGGAGGAAAGGGGGTTGTTTAATATTTACTTTAACATCGTGCTTTCAAAGAGTAAGATGAGTCGGTTCGCCGGCAATGGCATGGAAGGATTTTCGGATGGGGATGCTGTGTCTGCCAAGTTTGATCGTCCCCAGCACTTTGCAGTTGATTCTCGGGGCAATGTGTATGTTGCAGATCAGATGAACCATGGAAGATCATTTGATAACATGTTACCCAAATTGTAGTTAACAATGAAAGGAGGAGTTGTTAAACCTTTGTTTTGATGCATGACATATGCTTGCAACTTAATTGAATTGATTCCCATGAAACATGTTGTAAACTAATGATCACCACCAAACATAATTGAATTGAATTGAATAAAATTAATGGTCACCACTAAACAACTATCATCTTTATCATAACCCCTCATTCTAATTGGTTAGAGTGATTGAAAAAACAGGAAAGATAACTATGGAAAAAACTATGGTTACTTGAGGGGAATTGATCTTTAAATCAAGAAATTCGACGTCTATAACAATTTTGCCGGTCACGGGAGTGTCAATAGCCCACACAAAGTCGTCATTGCTCTTGAGCTGTATGTCTTCAACCACTGCTTCAAAACAGGGGCATGAAAAGCATCAGAAATGCAAAACCTGTGAAGCGATGGGTTAGTCGTATTAAAACTAGAAAGGGAGGAATGTGGGCAGTCGGAGGTTGTTGATCTCCATGGCTGGATTTTGAGAGTGGTGCATGGGCAACAATTTTTTCAACGAGGACGGTACCCTGCCATGGTGAGGCAGCGGGGTGGCTGGCCACGGCTCCGGCTCAAAACCTGGATGCCGCCCATCTTTGCCAACACCCACTCCGAGAGTCAGTCAGGAAGGTGGAAGTCAAGGCGGAGAGCAGCGGTTGGCAGTGGGGCGGTGAAGGGGAGGGAGAGGGTGGTGGCTGCAGCAAATTTTTTTTATCGTTGGATGGTTTTTAAAGCAGATGAGAACCACAACACAACCATGATGGCTATGTTGCAGTACATACTACCTTGCCTCTAATATATATGACTATGATACTATTACAATCCTATGGTATGGGACATGGGGTTTGTTTCTAGTCTTAGTCCCACATCGGGATTGAGATTCGTTGGTGAGTGGTATATGAGATGAGTTGTAAGTCTCTTAAAATGACTAGTCATTTTAAGATGTACCCAAGGCCCATAACATTTGGTATCAGAGTCGCTGTTGCGAAGCAATCAAACCTGGCCCACCAGGAGGGAGGTCACCTAGGCCAACGATAGCCGGCCACTGTGTTATCATAATCTTTGTCGTTAGTGTCATAGATTGGCACCTTCTCTTCACCAATCTCCTTTCCCTTCATCAACTCAACAAAGCTGCATAGATCACCCATAGACAGATGGACAAACAGAAGTGCTGAACCGCTACTTAGAGACATATTTATAATGCCATGTCAGTGACCACCCTAATCAGTTGTCCTGCTTCTTGCCTTGGGCGCAATTGTATTATAATACCACCTTTCTTTTGGCTACCTAAATCACTCCCTATGAGGCTATTTTTGGATGTCCATCTCCCTCTATACTTAGATATGTCTTATGAAGTTTCGTCGTTTTAGCTGGATCATCAACTGAGGGATAGTGATGAGGCGTTGGAACTCTTGAAGGCTCATTTGGTGTGACATAATTTTTTTAACTGGTGATATAGTCTACTTGAGGATCCAACCTTATCATCTTTGGTTCACTGGCCAGCTAATCCAAAACTGGCAGCCCAATTCTATGACCCTTATAAAGTTTTGGAGCATGTTGGAGAGGTGGCTTACCGTTTAGCACTGCTTGATGGAACAACTATTCACCTGGTCTTTCATGTGTCCAAGCTTAAGGGTTGGATTGGTACTCCTATGACTTCTCTAGACTTTCCTCATTTTCCTATTGCAAATGAGTTGGACCCACTTTCGAGAACTATTATGGATCACCATCATGTGTGTCACAATTGTTGGCTAGTCAAAGAGTAACCTTATTTGGTGGCATGGACTTTCCTTGGACAATGCTTAGGGGGCAGATACTTTCGAATTCCACAATCATTTTTCTAGACTTTTGAACCTTGAGGATAAGGTTCTTAGGAAGAGGTATTTTTAACTCTCTTTTCGTATTTCGTTGTTAGTTGTCTTTTCATATTTCAAGTATCTAATAAATTGAGCCATTTGTGTGCAAAATTGTAATAATTAATGAGGTGGTTGAATGTTTTGAGTGAGTTAGCAAAATCAAGAGGGTATAAATATGTAATGAACTCCTAATGGAGAATCATTCAATGAAGAATATTTTCAAATATAATTTAGAATTAGATTATCATAACCCTTTCAGAGTTGAGAACCTATTAGCGATGCTAATTTGGTAACAAGGGTTTACAAAGACAATCAAATCGGTATCAGAGCCAGCCATGTCTCCACTTGTTGCCTTTGGGAGGTAGCAACCTAGGAAAGGGCAACCTAGGAAAGGGCTACCCGGGGCCTGGAAAAATAATGTTGCAGGACTGACGTGAAAGTTGGCCTTTGGGAGGTAGCAACCTAGGAAAGGGCAACCTAGGAAAGGGCTACCCGGGGCCTGGAAAAAATAATGTTGTAGGACTGACGTGAAAGTTGCCTAGAGTGGGCATCGGGGACGGTGAGGTGGAGCATAGTGGAATGTTACAATCCTATGGTATGGGGCATGGGGTTCTAGTGTTTCCTGTCTTAGTTACACATCGGGATTGAGAGTGGTTGGTGAGTGCTATATGAGATGGGTTATAAGTCTCTTAAAATAGCTTAGTCATTTTGAAATATACCCAAGGCCCATAACAGATACTCAAATATAATAGTTGCTAGCAGTGTGTATTTAACATGTGCATGCTCTTCGTTGAGTGTATTTAGACCATGCAAAGCTTCAATCATGATCATATAAGCCCTATTGGCTACAGTTTGGATATTTTGCTTTTGACTAGATTCTGGCTCATGCATAGTATTGGCACATTACCATTGAGTATTCTAATTCGTATGCATGATTATCTCAGTGATTATGATTATGCCCTATTGGCCATATTACAGTATGATGGTGTAGGTTGTGGAGTTTTCTGATTCATGTTGTAGTTTTTCTTAGATGATGAGCCATCCATTTACTAGTTTGGAATTATTTTTGGTAGTTATTTATGGACTAGTAATCTTTAATTACTAACATATGTTTTTTATACAGTGTTTTGTTGCAGATTTTGTCGAGGGACATAAGGATCAAGAATGACTCATGGGGAAGTGGACGTGTTCTCTTGGTGTTATGTTGTTTGCTCATGTCGGTGAGGCTAGTTGGCTACACGATGTGATTGTGTAAGGCTAGTGGGCCATTAGATGTGAATACCATGTGGGGTTGGTGAGTCACTATGATTACTAATGTATTAGAGCCTTCAGGCATTTTAATTGAGCTGCAGAGCTGCCTTGTGTGAGATTGTATGAACATAATTATCACTAACATGTGTCTGAATTGTTTACAGGTAGTATACTTTGGGGCACACATGTCAAATCATTTTGAGTTGGAATTCTCCAAGTCCCGGGGTCCTAGAATTGAAGGTTAAAATAATGCTACATAATGTTACTTGTGTAGGTACATGAAGTGAAGAAGAAATATGGGTTGAAAGAGCTTCTTTATTGTTTTGTTTTGCAAGAAGAAAAGGACCCATGTGAAGACTAGACAACCTCCCGCTTGAAGAAAGTTAAAATGTGCTGTGATTGATGCAAGAATGTGATTGAATGTGTTGTGATTATGTGAAACACAGATGTGATTCATTCTATGTGATGAAATGAAAATTTTGAAATGTTCTGTATTTGTTTTAGTTAAATGTGAAATTTATATAGGTCGTGAAAATTTTCCCACATCATAGTTATTGTGGAGACTCTACCGAATTTTTCCTCGGATTTAAAGTCTGTTTTGGAACTTGGATTCATTTAGGATGTTCAATTTGCATGAGCCTAGCCTTAAGAGTCTATACATGCATTTGAGTGTTCATGAGTTTTGTATGAACATTAGAATCCCTCAGGCCATTCATTTCTCTTTTGATACTTCGAGTGGTCAGGTCTGGTTCTGTGGTTAGCATTTTATTTTAAATGTGCAAGAACAGTGGTCTGAGATTTAATATTGTGATTCGGTTTGGGTTCAGGCCAAATCGCGGTATTACATCACTACAGTGAAAATACGTCGAATCGATGTTAGGTAAAATATGAAAATCAAACCCCAATAAAGTAGTACCTCCCTACCTCCTCCCAATTGGTCATCGGCCATTCAAATCAGGTCAACCACCGATCTCTCGGTCCAGTGGCCACCTTTGGCGGGCATACTTTCCTACTAGTGGCCTCCTCTAGCCACGGCCCCCCAACTAACCTTTGGCCACTGGCCTCTACAAACCTCTAACAACCCCCTCTACCCTTCTATCATTGGCCTTCATTAACCGCTATTGACCTCCTCTAATCTTTGATCATTGTCGGCCCTCTTCTAACCTCTGACGACCAACCTCATCTGAAGACTGCCTCCTCTAGCAAGTGCTACTCTCCGAGCATCCCAACCATTGTTGTAGTGCTATGGTGACCATCGTCCACCGCTACAGTTGTAACACCCCAATTTAGCTAGATGCTAGACCGAATCTTGATGTTCTAATTCAAAAATTTATTCATTGGAATACTATCGCATAAACTTTTGGAAGTGGATTTTAACCTGTAAGGAGGCATAAGATGGTAACCTTACAGGGCTTATCACATAATACATGTTGATCATTGTTAAGTGTTTAAAGTATACAATATTTACCCATGTTTTAAATATGATTTTGTACATCTTGGTGATAAATATTATTAATTAGATGATAGTTTACTTTATTTTTTAGTTAATTAATATTTTATTAGATATGTTTAATTTTGGAGAAAAAGACGAAAGAAATTAAGCTTAGGAATTGAATGAGTCATGGTACTTGGCCCCACCCAAAGGTTACTACAAGGAGTTCACAAAGCTCAAATGAGGGCGAATGTTGATGGTTTTGTGGTGCTTTCCTTATGGCTTGGTTGAGTAAGTCGAGGAGTTACAAACTTGATTGGACACCAAAATTAATTAGACTATGTTGATTTGTGAACACCTTCCTTGAATTTATATATCTAATAGCTATCTCATCTTCTATATAAATGGGTGGTCACTTGTTGTTTGAGAGATCTCAACTCTAGGCTTAAGAGTTTAGTGAATTAAGTAGTTTTAGTTGTTGTAACTTTTAGTACTTTTTATAATATAAGTTCATTTCTTTTTCATCATGTTCTTTACTTTTGTTATGGAGTATTCATTTATTTCGTTCTAGAGAAGAATTAAAATTAACATGGTTTAATTGAATTCATTTCAATCTCTTACTTTTTATTCCATTGGATTGTTTGAATTATTATATTTTTAATACTAAGAGTAGACTGATCACCTATTACTTAGATCTTGAGGTTTAATTAGATTTCGGGAGAAATTAGTTAGATTAGTCATTGATACTTTATCATATGACGAGTCTTTTGACTTGTTTGTTGTTATGGTTGGGAGATACACAACATCGTATGAGATTGTAAGGCAAATCTTAATGCATTATTTTGTTGATTAATTAATTATTATTGGGAGGTAGAAATTGAGGTAAAATAATAAATGCATGAAGGAGCGGGGGCCACCATATTATAATTATCATATATCGACAATCCGAGGGAATAGAAGATAAGAGTAAGATGTGATGAAGATTAATTACATGGCAAATATTGTATACTTTAAACACTTAACAATCATATTACTATAGTAAGACTCTTAAACTATTAGTTCCTAATATCTGCACACCGAGCCATGGGAGAGGCATCACTTCCTCTGGAAACTAAGAGGGTGAATTTATAGATGTAATGAACACTCTGAGATACATGAAGGCAACACCCCCAATGCAGTTAAAAGGTTGAACTTTTCATAATGCGGATGCATGATCTGGTCCTTATATTTACTTTTGACCTTTGAGTTAGGTATCTTATACTTAGATGATAGTGATCTTCCAGTAAAGTAAATACTGGGTCATGGTTATCTGTTACACATACCCTATAATTAAAAATATATAGAAGCATGATCAAGTAGTAGGGCATAATATCAAGACATTTCATCTTCACATGGGCCCTTCGAGCACTGTAAACTGTAAGCTCTGTAAGCTCCTCCAGACCCATGTTTCTCTATCGTACACACACACAGATACATCAAAATACTTTTAGCATATCTTAAATGCTTCTTGTCATGTTTCAGGACTTTGAGGCTTACATACCCTGCAAACGATTGTTAACATTTGCCTCAAAATTAATACCTTCCACAATGTAATAATAATAAAATAATAAGACTTTTGGATCACACATAACTTGTCCAACGCATCAACATAGGCCATAGGGAACCCGCCCCACAGCATAATACCTACATCACGTAATCCCAGAGTTCTGAAAAATACATAAGACTCATCATCCCCAAAATACATTGATCATATAGCAGTGAGTCCACATAATACATAACAACGTAGTGGTACAACAACATCCCCCATCACAGCCTCTCGATCTGTCCACCTACATCAACCACTTACATGGATACTCACCTACATAGATATAAGAAAATCGTTAGTAATCATACAAGTTTGATTACTAGTTCGAAAATAGCTATTGATAAACAATATTAGCATATGGGTATTTTAATACCCACAGGTAGGGCTGTTCAAAGCTCGAATAAACTTGATTTGGCTCGATACATGACTCAAAGAACTCAACTCAAAGCTTAACTCAATATTATACAAGCTGGGTCTGGGCTTTACTTGCACAACTCGTCTTGACTTGAAGCTCAATACTTTATATAAGGACTAAGACTTTTGACCATATTTATCTTAAATTTTATTATATATATAATCAAATTATAAAATATAATTATATAATATTAAATTTAATAAATTTATGCATGATTAAATTTCCTTTATGCATAATCATGCCAATCATGAGATATTTTAATTATAAATTAAATTTTAGTATGAATTATAAGAAAGAACAACGTCAATAAATATGAATGAAGCTAGCTCAAACTCTTCTTGACTCGAACTCGAATTGACTCGAATACTTTTTATCCTAACTCAAACTCGAAATTAGATTAGCCAAGTTTGAGTGGAGCAAAACTTGAGTCGACTTGCCTGATGAGCACCCCTACCCATCGAAAAACATGAAACAACCAGGATATAACCACAAGGCAATAAGCATAGGCCGAAAGGAGCAAACATCATAAAAACACAGGAGAAATTCAATGGCTTCATACTTACATATAGATATACTTACTCTCTCACATCCTCTATATATTGCATGTTACAGCACTCACATGGCATGAAAATGTTAGGTTAGTGCCACAATTTTTAAAATGCGCAGCATTTGTAGTACCCTCTGATATTGCACTAGTTTACACTGTAAAGGAGTACAAATACAATCCATACATCTCCGTACCACTCACAATCATATTCATGAATACCGTAAAACTCTTATACTTATATAATAAACTTAGGCATGCGCTTATTTTATAAATTTTGTACATCTTCAGTTTGAAAACTAACAAGGGATCTCATCAATCTAGTTTTATCAAACTGCAAAAACTCGGCTAAATGGCCCAGCATGAGAGGGATCCAGTAAAACGCCGCTGACACTATCCTATGTCTAAAAATTGTTAAAAATCTCACTCATAGAGCCAAACAGAGATAAACTAAAAGAATCTCGTGGACTTGGATGAGTCGAACTCCTTGTCCTAACTTGGCGAACTCATTCTATGTTCCCTTGCAAAGAGATTAAATCCAAATCTTACTCAAATCTCATTGGCATGTAAAATGAGGCATTGCCTCAACTTATGCACATACACTAAGTGACTTAATTAACTTAATTATATTATTTAGTGACATGTTTAACCTCATTAGGTAACCTTAATTAGGGTTTTGGGTTGCAAATATACTTAGTGAGAATCTCATACTTAGGGTTTTATCGAATTGACTTAATTAGATAATTTTTTAGACGCGCGAACGATATATGAAAGAGCTAAAACTAGGAATGATGGGCCTTGTCACGCTAATGGTTAAATAAAAAAATTACCAAGTGGTGGCCCATAAGGCAATAAGACAAACTAGGCCCACTAAGGTCGGGCTAAGGTGCTAGAAAAACACTTGAACCGCACACCAATTTCCTAAGTCTTATTTATAGGCTTGGAGACTCTAGATGGACCTGAGTAAAATAGAAACATTATCCAATACTGTGGGCTTGCATCCTCTTAAATTTAATATAAAAACTCTAAGCATTTAAGCCTATGTGGACTAGGGAATGGGTTGAATTGGCTAGACCTACTTGGCTTGGGGAATCTTTACCAAGAAATCTACTTAGCCGTTGGCTCTCAAATTTTTAGGCGGTGTTTTTGCGACAAAACCTAAGGTTCAGGTGAAGTTTGATGCTATTTTACCACCAAAACACTAGGGATTAGGATTTTGTAACCATAGCTAAGGAACTAGGGCTTCACCCACCATTACTATACACTCCACAAAACCTGAGTAACTAACCATCTAGATGTTTTTTAACTTAGCCCAAAATTTACATGTTTCCAGAAGACACTTAGCAAGTCCTTATATAAGTTTTATTGATTTTGACATGGTCTTTTAGCAAGCTCACCGAGGAGCACAATCTTAGAACATGGCCAAATCACTACAACAACACATCAAGCACAAAACAAATTTAGGGTTTTGTTTAAGCTCTTAATAAAGTTATCTTAGCATGGTATTTTAAGGCTAAATGTCTAAAATCAAATTAGACAAACATGAAAAATATTGCATCCAAATGCCACTTAAAGCACAATCTACAAATTGGAGAAATTGGCGGGTAGGCTACTAGAAACAATAAAATTGTCACATTTCTCCAATTTTGGCGCCCATACATGCTCGTATAGACCATATCACTCAAAACATTCCCTATGAAACTTGTGGATCTGCCTTGTATGAACATTTCAGAACAAGAATCATGCAAAAGTATGAAATAAAGCATGAGATATAAAATATCTACCAAAAAGGTGCATACAAGTGAGCATATTATGATGAAAAACACATATATATCTTTCTACACATGATAACATCATGAAACCAAGACCTATCTACTGCTAACAAACTACCTTGAAAAAATGTGGGAAAAATAGAATTACACATAGACCTACAAGCAACAAGCATTAAACATATGGGTAAGGGTGTAATGGTGAGATTTTTACCTCAACCGGCTCCTGGGGTAGGTCTTTTAAGAGTTTCTACCCCAAGTCCTACGACCCGAGGGGCTTGGCTAGTCTTGGTAAGTGCTGGGAGATGCAAGGAAGGTATGAGAAGGTTGTGGGGAAGCAAGGGTGGAAGGTGGGAATCGGAGTGGAGTAACGAGTGCAAAGCATGAAGAATGGCTTCTCTTTATAGCCAATTTCCAGCTCCGGTGCAAGGGCTCTAACCTTTGGCAAAAATGGACCACGAAAGCATGGGCTGGTCCATGTGCACAGTATGGATGAACCTGTAACATCCCTCAAAAAGCTTAGTTAGTCAATATCTAATACCTAATGAGGTAAGATCCAATATATTAATAGGGATGTGCTAAAATCTGTAATTTGAATATAATCGCATTTGAAGAGATGACAAAGCCCATCAATTTGCACTATTGGGGTGGGCCTACACAAGTGGTATCAAATTGAACTTGGAACCATGTTGGATGGATGATAATATGTCAAGCGAAAAGAATTTTGAGGATGAAATTTCCTTATTGTGGGTGAAATGTGACATCTTGAAAAAAGTTAAGTTACCAAACATCAGATACCTATTGGCGTAAGATCTAATATGTTAATAGAGATGTGCTTAAGATCTTTAATTTGATTAATTGTTTTTGAAGAGATAATTAAAACCATCAGTTAGCACTAATTGGCATGGGCCTTCACAGAACCGAATTGTAGGGTAAGGGCTGGGAGCAAGGGCAATGTTATGGCGCCTTTGCATTGGCCAAAAGAGGGGAAAACAGTTTAAGTGTGGGTGCAAGGGCGTTGGACTAGTGCTTTTGTGCTCATACTTTAATTATAAATCAGTATTTTCTAGAGCAAGGGCATTGGTAGGCCACCTTTGCATTGGACACAGATTGTGCACACTAAGGATGCCAGGGCGGTCTTGAAAGTTATGTTGTGGGTCCCGTAGGGGCTAGGATCATTTGTAAAAGGTTCCAAACACATGAAAGGCAATCTAGAGTCGTGTGTGACTTGATCCTAAATTTAACTAGACTCGACCTGGCAAAAACCAAAAAATAAGAGTCGAGACAGCATAGTGTCTAGCCGGGCAGAGACAAGCACCAGGGGAGACTAAAACAATGGCTTGCACATACCATACCATACATATGTGTGTGGAAAAAAGGTCGGGAAAACAATTCGATCTGGGTCAAGCCCAAACTGAAAGTAAAACCATCAGGTGAAAAGCTTGGGTTTTACAGCCCCGGCTTAAAAAATTTCGTCCCCAGAATTCACCGAGGGTGGTATACACATGACGAATCGTGGATACAAACCTAACATACATCCAAAGAAGTAGGGGCGTGCCAGAACTTTGTGTTGTCACACCTTGTCCTCGAGCTCCCATGTGGCCATGTACTCATAGGTTAGGTTGGAATGCAACGTCGACTCCTCGCACGGTGGCGGGCTGCTCGATTCTAGAGTCATGGGCATGCTTACAAACTCTAGTTCAAGCACATCTTATTACCTCCATCATCTTTCCTCACAAGTAGAACTGGCACATCCTGGAGTGAATCACTCGGCTAGATGAATCCCCATTCACACTTGTCTTGTAGTTGGCTCTCGAGTTTCTAGTACTTGAATGGTGGCATTTGATATGAGCCCTTGAATATCGATGCATCACCAGGTAGCACCTCAATTGTAAGCTCAAATTGTCTGGTCATGGGTAACTCTGCTCCCACCACAGGGACCAAATGAGTAGCGTCTCCACCTATTCGAACATCAGATGTAAACAGCATTGACTACTCATTGGTGACTACAATGCGGGTAAGAAAAGCTTCACACCTATCTCTACTAATTGGTGGTGCCTTTGCTACCTCTACCTCTGCCCTAAAAGGCAACTCTCTGTTTGTGTGAGAGGTGAAGCTAAAATTTCTTCTTCTGCTAGTTGATCAACATTCTATGCCTCGTGATCCAATCCATGCCAAAGATAGTGTCAAACTCTCTCATCGACATAACTACAAAATCAGTTGGCAAGACCCATTGTTGTATGAAAACAATAACTCCTCTCACACACACTGGGGTTGACACAACTAAGTCATATCCTAGGTCCTCTAGTGGCACACCAATCCTATTTACAAATGCTCTAGCTAGGAAGGTATGCATACTACTCGAGTAAAACAACACTACGACGGGAACATAATGGTAAGGAGTGTACCTGTGATGACGGTGGTGTCCTAAATTGCCTCTTCAGCTGTGCCTGTGTACATCCGACCATATTGCTCTGGTCTCCCAATTTGTAACTGCTCGACTGCCTACTCAATGTCATCCTTTGGTAACGGTCCCACGTATACTACTACAAGACCTGCCTATCTCTAATATCCTCTTTGGCCATGTTGACCAAACTATGTGTTGCGCACGTGGTAGCATGTCACCCCTAAGCTGTTGCCCCTAAGGATGCATTAATGGTGAAGGTAGGAGTGACCATTGGGTGGTGCTGGCAAACCTCTCTGTGGTAACATGCCTCTGTAATATTTCTATGGTGGTGGTAGGTATTGATGTTGCTGCTACAATGATCTGGGGCATATGGTTGCACAATGCCCCAACTCGCCACAAGTGAAGCATGCACCTGTGATCCTCAGACATGCACTATCATGTCTCCTTAGAGAATGTGGGCATGGGGGCTACAATGAACCAAGGGGAGGTCTCTTGGGGCTTCCCACTCTGAGACCTGCAGCCCTAGTCCTTAGATAGGCTTGGACAGCTTGGTGGGAGGTGGAAGAGACCAAGGATGAAGGACGAGTGACCAAGGAGAGGGAGGAGCGTTGGAGGAGATGAGGAAAGAAGTGAAAAAGGAGAAGGAGAGTGGGGTTTTAAAGAAAAAGGAAAGCTCCCAACCATCAAGACATGGCTTGGTTATGTAATAGGTAAGGTGCCACACCTAAAGATGTATAGGTATCATACCTAATGAGGCATGGGTTGACCCAAAAGCCTAAAACTTAGTGTTTTTACCCTAAAGTGGTCGAGATCACCTCGGGTTAGGACTGTCCAAAAGTGGTTCCAAACACGGCAAACAACCTAAATTCATAAGAAACATGGTCCTAAACCTATGTAGACTCGATTTTAAAAAATAAAAAAATAAAAGTCAAGACGGTGTACTGTCCAATCAAGGGCATCGAGCGCTAGGGAAATTGAGGTTGTGGCTCGCATAAACCACACCATAGATACACACACAACAAAAAAGGCCGAATAAGCAACTCGATCTGGGACAAGATCCGAACTAAAACTAAAATCGTCTGGCTAAAATCCTAGGTTTTACAGCCACTCCCTAATCAGTCTGTCCTCCTCAGCTCATCGGTGACCCTGATAGTCTTTACTCCACTATCTCTAATCTATTTGTTGGATTGACTACTGCCTCTGGCCTAGTGGTATGACTCCTAGGCATGCTCTCACTCTAGTGCCCTCATGACTACCTCTGACCAAAGTCCTACAGGCTAATGTGGCTATGACTGATCTGAGATGGATCCTCAAACCTGAGACAAACTGTGGTGTCTGCTCCCTCTTGCGTGGATGAGTTGCTAGGCGCAAACCTCTTCAGGGTCATGAACCTCGCCTAATACTATGCAACTGTTATCTCTTGCTGCTCTAAAGCCATGATTTCCTTATTCTTTAGACTTCAGATGGTGGAGGAGAATTATTGTGTGTAAAATACTTCTTTGAATTAGTCCCAACTGATCAACTCCAACAATTTGCTCCCAAGGTATGCACCATGGGCAGAATCCCACCAGATATTTCCCATATGCCTCATGGCTCCAGTAGCCACACATACCCATAGCTCAACTAGGCATCCCATGTGTGTCAATAGTCCTCTAGCTATGTCTATCCAATCTAGTGGTATCTCTGGGTCAGTGCTCCTGTAGAATAACCATCCACCATTTTTCAGAAAATGGTCAACATCCCATCTCTCAAATATGACAATTGGGAGGACCATCCACCATTTTTTTAGAAAATGGTCAACATCCCATCTCTCTCAAATTTGACAATTGGGACCATGAGCATCTATTCCTTCACCCACTATGAACTGCCTATGTTGTGTGGTCTTTGCCTGCCCACTACTGGCCGATCTAGAAAATGGCACCCTTGTTGGCATCTCGGGTGCTGGCATGTCATACATCCCTACTGCTGGTGGAGTTCTTGTGACATGCGGGAACTTTGACCTATAGTGGTGGCTGTGGTTGCACTCTCTCAGACTGATAGGACTCGACAAGGGCCTCCTCCTCTGTCAGCCTCTTCTCTAGTCTTGCCATTGTAGCTGCTATGTCGTGGGCTGTTGTATCTAATAGTCTAGTCAAATCTTGTCGCTCCTGCTGCTGGACCTCGCAGGCTTGCAATTGCTCCTCATGAAGAGCCAGTTGCTCCTCAGCTAGGGTCTTGATAATCTTTGCGTGAGTCTGCCGCTGCATCACATGTGGGCAAAGGGGATCGCCTGACACATGTTGATGCCGGTGGTACAATGATTCTAAGTGGTGGCCCACCTCTGTGATATCTAGCAGCCATCTACACAGTCACTGACACTCACGTACCAAAGTCTACTGATCTGATTTAGGCAGAATGCATCACATACACCTGATGGGTAGGCTGTGGATCGGCTCATGGGGGTACCATAACATGACTTAACATGCCACAACCATTACAGCGTATAACATCATACCAACCATAACAAATCACAAAATATGCATAACATACACCTCACATTCTGAAGGTTAACCATCTTAATAGTCCTATAAGTCAGCCTTTATATTAAGTTGTAACACCCAATTCGGCCCAAAGCTGGACCGAATCTTTATGTTATAATTCAGAAAGCTATTCATAGGACTACCATCGTAAAAACTTCATGGAAAGGGATTTCAATCCTCAAGGAGGCTTAAGATGGTATTCTTATAGGGCTTATCACATAATACATGCTGATCATACTACCATAGGAAGGCTCCTAAACTTAAGGCTTGTAATATGAACACACTATGTCACGGGAGAGGCAACACTTCCCTCGCAACTAATAGGGTAATTTATAGATGCAATGATTAGTCCGAGTTACACAAAGGCAACACCCTGAATGTAGCTAAGAAGTTGACCTTTTTATAATACAGATGCAAGATCCAGTTCTTATACTTAGTTTCGACCTTTGAGCTAGGCATCATATTCTTAAATGTTGTTGATCATACGATAAAGTAAACACTCGGTCGTGGTTACCTGTTGTACATGCCCAATAATTAAAAATACATAGGCACATCATCAAGTGCTAGTGCATTATGCCTAGACACTTGGTCTTCATATGAAGCCTTCAAGTAGTGTGAACTGTAAAGTCCTCTAGAGGTGAGCATACTTTGGTTCAAACCGAAGTAATTGACAGAGTTTAGTTTAAAAAAATTATGTTTGGGTCAGTTTTAACATTGGGTAATTGAACTCAATAAAATAAATTTTGGTTCGGAATCGAACCAAACTGTGGCTGACCAAAAATTCAAAATTTAAAAAAATCCTCAATATTCATATTTATGTGGGTTATCATTAGTTTATTTTAATTTATTTATAATTTATTTGAGTTGTTTAATATAATATTTATGTATATAATAGTTTTTAATATGATTATGATGATTGAATCATGTTTACATTTGATTTATTATCAAAACTATAATTATTTTGATAAGTTTATTATAGTTTCAATTTTTTTAGATTTGAACCATTTCGGTTGGTTTCGGTTCGGTTGGGTGGGGAGATCGGGTTCAGTTCAGTTTGAGAACCTAGATCACCAAATGCTAGTTTGGCGGTTCTATTTGACCAGTTCAGAACCGAATTGATTGATTGTTCACCCATGAGCTCCTCCAATCCATTTTTCTCTATCATACACATACAATTGACTCGAAATACATTTAGCGTACCTTAAGTACTTCTGTCAGGTTCTAGGACTTTGAGGCTTACACACCCTTCAAATGATTATTAGCCTTTGCCTCAAAGGAGTGGAGTACTTAAGGCACGCTAAATCTCATCATTCCCAAAATACATTGTCGTACAATAGTGAGTCCACATAATACATAACAACGTAGTGGTACAAAAACATCTCCCGCCATGAGTCTCACGATCTATTTGCCTAAGCCGGCCACTAACATGGATACTCACCTTCATAGATATAGGAAAACTGTCAGTAACTGGTCCAAAAATTACTATTGGTAAACAATACTAGTATATGAATATCTTAATATCCATAGGAAAACATGAAACTTCAAGAATACCATTACAAGGCAGTAAGCATAGGTAGACATGACCGAACATCATAAAAATGCTAGAGAAACTCAACAACTTCATACTTACATATACTATATATATATATATATATATATATATACATTTATGCCTTCACATCCTCCATATATCGCCCGCCATGGTACTCATGTGACTTGGAACAGTGTTACGTTAGTGCCACAATTTTCAGACATGCGACTGCATTTGTAGTACTCTCTTACATTGCACTACTTTAGATGAATACTAGTGCAATTCATACATATTTGTACCACTCCCTCTCAAATTTGTGAAAACCATAAAACTCGTAAACTTATATAATAAGCTTAGGCATGGGCTTATATCATAAGTTTTTTGGGTCTTCAGTTTGAAAATCAACAAAGGATTTCATTCTTGTAGTTTTATTAAACTCCATAAAAACTCGGTTAAATGTAAGGTCTCTTTGGGCTTTCTACCCTAAGATCTATGACCCTAGGAGCTTGGCTATGCTTGATAGGGAGATGCAAGGAAGGTGTGAGAAGAAAGTGGGAACACAAGGATGGAAGTTGGGAGTCAAAAGAGTGGAGTAAAGGGGTGAAAAGCATGGAGAATGACTTCTATTTATAGACAATTTTTCAGCTCCCACGCAAGTGCGTTGGCCTTTGGCAAGTCGGACCATGGAAAGCATGGGGTGGTCGGTGGTATGGGCAAAACAAACAGCTGGGTAAGGGCTGGGGTCAAGGGTGCTGTTTTGGTGCCTTTGTGGTGGCCAAAAGAAGGGGAAATGGTTCAAGTGTTGGTGCAAGGGCATTGGGCCAGTGCTAATGTACCCACACTTGAATCCTAATTCTGCATTTTCCAGAGCAAGGGCGCTAGTATGGCACCTTTACGCTGGACGCAGATTGCGCACACTTAGGGTTCACACCATAAGGCAATGAGGTTGACCTAGGGAATCGTGGTGCGGGTCTTGCAAAGGCTAGGATTGTTCCAAAAAGATTTCAAACATATATTAAGAAATCTAGACTGGTGAGAGATTTGGTCCTAAACCTAATTAGACTCAACACGACAAAAATTTAAAAATAAGATCTGAGACAGATAGTGTCCAACTAGGTGACACCAAGCACTAGGGGAGGCTAAAGTTGTGGCTCACATATAGCATATCACAATACGTGTATGGAAAAAGGGCTGGGTAATCAACTCGATATGAGTCAAGACCGAACCAAAATTAAAACCATTGGGCACTTGGGTTTTACAACAGTGTTTCTCTCCATAACCTTCTGATCATCACAACATCACCCTTCCTTCCCTCCTCTTGGTCAGTCCTCTATTTGTTGTTAAAGCTTTTTATTTTTTATTTTTATGTTTATGGAGCATGAATTTTAATTTTTTAAACTCTATTCCTTATATTATCTGATTACCAAAATTTGGTAAATGCTGAAAAGTCAAATTCTTTTGATAATATTATGCTTGAAAAGCATGTTTTATTTAGCTCTTTATTGTTGTTGGTTTATAAATTGTAAGTTATTTATGTTTTTGGTTTGTAAATTTAAGATATGTAATTTCTTAGTGATTGAATGTGTATAGTGATTAAGACAAGAGAAGCACTTGGTACTTATTACTTAACATGTTCTTTAATATCTAAATTGTTTACTTACTAACATTTTTCTTCTATCTGTAAATTTGTTTAGTGACACAATTAAATGGTTCTTTGCTGCCATTTATAACTTGATAATGTTCTTTTGTAAATTTGGTTTAGGGTTGCAAAGTTTAGATTTTGGTTTTAATAACTTCATTTTGGTCCTTTGCCACAAACATAAGTAGTAGCTTTTGTCTTTATAAATTGCTCATAGTGATTATCTTTTGTGTTGTATTAAACTCTAGACTTCTAGACTTCTATTGATAATTGAGGTTGAGCATTTATTTTGTGATGATATTTTGTTATTCAATCTTATTTATGTTGGACGTTGTCAAATTGTTAATGATTAAGATATATGTTTTGTTATATTCAATATTACATATATATGTGCAAATGTTTATTATGTAAGACCAACTTCAATTGATTCAACTCAATGAATTCTTGTCTGATTTTTTATGAATTAGTTTAATTTAGTGGCTTCCCTTTGACCAATTCAAAAGCAGATTCTAAGTTTTACCACTATGGTCTCAATCTATCAAAATTCCTTTACTCTTTTCTTTTTTAAAAAAGGAGAATGCATAGTATAGTGTACAAGGATTCACATAATATAAGATAAAATTATGATGAATGGGTGAATAATAACATTCACAATATAAGGGTTTTTGCACGATATTTATAGTTTAATGGTGTTTTTTCTCTTCTTGTAATAATAACTAAACTATTTTGGAGTTGGGTTTGAGTGAATATATATATATATATATATATATATATATATATATATATCTAATGTATTTGAAAATGGAGAGCGGGTGATGGTGGATTGAGTCTACCAATTTTAGACGTTGTTCGCCTAATTTGGCCTAGACTGGCAAAAAATTCGGCTGTTATTGTGCAAACCGTTAAACTTAGAATAACTTCTCGATTATAGGGCATTTGATTGCGTTGTTTTGGCCTTATTTATTGCCAAAGAATAAAATGGCAACGATAATGAATAAAAAAGATGTTTATAAAAAGATTGTCCACCTCTAAACTTTGGACACTGGTCTAACAATTACTTATGGTTGAGCCCTAGGCACTCGAGATCCTAGGTCAGGTTAATTTTTTATGTGATTATTTATTAAATTAAATAAATTAACTGACATGGTTAGACTGAATACATCATTTAGTGAGAATGTTATTCAAATTAATATTGAATATTAACTAAGAAATAAAATTTTAATTATAAAAGAGAATAAATATAATCTTGAAAAATTTTTATAAGTTGATGATTTGGATCTCTAGGAGTACGTGTCAAACAATTCTGAAATTTTGTGGTAATAAACTAAACATCCTAAGGAATCTAACAAAAAAATTATTAGGTAAAACGAAGTTATAGAGAGTGAGATATGACTTGACCTTATAACCTATTTATTATATAATTAACTTTTTATAAGTCCATAAAATAGTGGGATTTTAAGATGATGAAATTATGGTAAATAATAATATTTAAGATGGTGTTTTAAGAGTTAAGGAATCTTAATTATGGAGATATTAAGAAGTAAACATCCCTTTTATATAAATACAAGTCATATTATGAATTAATTAATTAATTAGGCAAAATACCTAAAATACCCTTAGGGTGAAGGTCCTATTTATTTTCCCCATAAGAAAGGGACGCCATTCTCTAAATTTTTTTGAGGAGCAACGTTGAGAGCAAAGGGAGGAGGCTAGGTTTGGTATGCTTCGTCTTCTTTTCTCAATTTTCTAGGAAAAATTATCATGCTTTTATAAATTCATGTTTAGGATATATATGTATCATGGATATATGAGTTTTCTATTGAATTTGGATGACTTTTTTAGGAAGAGTAATTATTGATTTTGTTTTGTTTTGTAGAAGATTGTGATGTCCAATGAATTCATAAGATTTGGATTTGTTGTTTGTCTGATTGTTTTTAAAAAGAATGATTTTTTCATGCTATTACTTTTATATAAATGTTTTATTTAATTATTTTTATTATTAATTTATTTATTTATGATGGATACATGTAGATTTATTATATTAATATATTTTATGAAGTTTTAATCCTCCTGTTTTGATTTAATATGATAATGAGCCCTATATACATGAGCTATACCTCATATAGCTTATATGAGTTACAACTTTTATTTTGAGCAATTTAGTTGGTACCACAATTCAAAAATTACATAAATAAATAAAATGATAAATAATAAAGGTCATTATAAAATTTCAATAAAATTTAATGTTTCTAATCCTATCATCTTAATTATCAAAATAATTATAATAAAATTAATTTCAAAATATTTATTAACTTGTGCATCTTTTGAAAATTCAAAAGTAGGCCATCATAATGTTAAATAAAGATAAAATTTTATCAACTTCCAATTTTTGCACCAAACTTTTAATATATATAAATATTATTTTGTGAAACCCATTAAAAATGGTTAATATTAAATATGTAGCTCATATAAGCTATATAAGACGTAGCTTATATAAAATTTTTCCTATAATGACTAGATGTATGTAGCAATAAGTAGATGATATATAATCTTTTGGGCTCTTTAACGGTAAAATTTGATATTATCGATAATTGCATGGAAAACTATCATGGGAAGTCAATAAATAATGTAAATAACTTGATAAAATATTTAGGATTTTATTTGATTTGAATTGGATGAAATTTGTGTGAAATTTAGATTGAAAGTATTGCGGCAAAGTTGCGGCACTACGAACCAGTGTTGCAACACTGCATGTTTATGGTGAGTGTGGAGAAAGCCAGAGTCATGATGCTAAAAGAGTGTTGGTCAAGGGCACTACTTACCTGATTAAGATATAGGCATGGGTGTAAGGAATAGGCTCTGAGAATTGTAAACTGACTTAGCCCAATATGCACTTGGACATAGGAGCCTAGGTAAAAAATAGGTGTGCAGTCTCTCAACGAGGGAAAGGGCAGCATTTTGATGATTCTATTTGACAAATCGAATGGTTTATTGGAACTGGAGTCAGGCGTAAGCTTATATTTGCCACGTTTTTTATTTGTTTATTATTATTATATGTACTTAGTAGTTTTATCACTAATGTAGAATTACCTTCACAGGAAAAACTAGTTGCACGAGAGCACGGGAATAGATAGTGATGTGGACTTCGCAGATGGACTACAAGTTAGACTATATTAATTATTTCTTTTTGGACATTTAGTAGACGGTTATTTTGTTATATATTAGTAGTAGTGGAACCTGGTACAATTTAAGGGAGTTGGATTATTATTTTAGTTGTAATCAAGACTTGTTATATTATTTTCAATACTTATTATTTCATTATTACATATATTTGAACAGATACAAACAAGAACATGTTTTCCCATGTTTGGTCCGATTGGGTCCGATAACCCTTATATACCTCATCCCCCTATCCTCAGTGACTTAGTCCTGGCAGTTCCACAAGTCGGGGAGGAGATAAGAAGAGATGAAGGTAAGAGGTTGAGAAGCTCTAATTTGAGACCTCAAATTGTGGAACTGAGAAATTCCATTGGACATTTATAAACACCCAACGGTGAAGAAGAGGAGGCTCGTACATTGAAAGCAAGAAAAGAGCGAAGAAGAGCATAAGAAGGAAGGGGAGGAGGCCCTCGTCGGAGATCCATCCCCAAGCCCACCAGATCTGAGTTTGAAGTGCCCCCAACATCATCTAACTGACCACTGTCACAAGAGAGCCTTGATGTTGCCGAACAAACAATCGTGAAGGGTTGTTTCTTTACTATTTTGCAAGTTTTTTCCATTCAAGTTTGGTCCCTCCATACTACCAACCTAGGTTGTTGTCGGCCATGCCACAGCTTCCATTAGACTCTCCTCAACACCGCCAACACAACCCAATCAAGATCCACCACCAGAGAAGGTTGAAGTTGCCAGAATCTTGTCGTGAAACACCTGATCGGAGCAGGAAACAAGTGAAAGAGGTCAATTTTGGAGCCTGTCGCTGGGCCAACCATCACCATTATAGGCCAAGTCTAGATGCCAAGATTGTAGCCTGGACATTCCTTTGTCAACCCGTGCCTTGGCACCCCGCCAAAAAAGTGGTTGTTGCTTGAAAACAGCCCAAAAACTCTCGCCAAAGCAGCAAAGCAAAAAGTGCAGAAAAGCAACCAACTTTGGGCTTTCCGTCCGGCCAGCATAGGTTGTGTCCGGCCACACTGACAGTTCCATTAGACTCCCCTCAACACCGGGAACAAATCCTGACTGAGATCTACCAATAGGAAGTCACGGTCGCCGGAAAAGTCACCCAAAAGAGGAGCAGTGCGAGAACAGCACAAGGCCAACTTCTCAGACTCCGTCCGACCGACCAGAGCCACCGCAGGATGAGCCGCCGCTTCCAATGTACTGCCCTTGTCTCCGGGTACAAACCCAAATCGAGTACAGCCACAGTAAGCTGCCACCTTTGCCTAAAAACGGCGATAGAGCTCAGCTGAAAACCAGTTTCACTAGAACTTTCTCCCGTCACCGCCATTCGTCAGTAGTGCCACAAGCCGTTGGACCACCTCCAATCATCTCACTAGTCGGAGATCTATTGATCTGGACGACCGCTGCCAGCCTCAGCTATCGGAAGCACCGTTGCCAGATCCACCAAAGCCGCCGTTGCACCAATTCTGTAGCCGGGTCCGTCGGACTTGTTTAGTGGATCGAGTCCACGTGACCACTTTTTGTTGCCCATGAATTGTGACTGTAACCGGATTGCCCGAATCTGTATGTGACCCGTCTCCTACCCATCATGGCTACTGGCACACGACATGCCATTGGCCACCGAGGACACCCAACCTCACCCCATCACCTGAGTATGCCACCCTGTCTAGTCCAACATTTTCCTGGTTTGAACCTACCTGAAGTGGTCTGGTTGAGTCCATTGCCACTTGAGAAAATAATTTGAAAGCCTTCCTGACCTCGGATCGAGGCGAAACTTGCTACCCTACCATTTTTGGACCCTCTGGATGCAGTGGTGAAGTTATTTGGAAGATTTGAAAACTAGAAAGGAATGATCCAGGGCATTGGAGTAAAACTATCCAAGATGAATCAAATAAGAAAGCGATAGAATTTACTATTTTGTATAAGTGTAAAATCAAAGAAGAAATAGTGGATTGTGAGTACCAATTTCATTGTGGAGTGACTTATGGATTCGAATTGAACCCTAAGGAACCACGTAAAAATCTTGGGTGTTTATTCCTCGCTCATGGCATTATTTTTATTTAGCTCACACAATTTCTTTGTGCAGTAAGGGCACCTTTGGTCCCACAGAACCACTTATCTACCGAAGTGATGACTAAAACGTGGGGCGGAAATCCTGCGCCCAAACATATTTTGCTGACTCGAGTGGGGACTAGCTAGAAGGTAGCAGTGCTGTTTGAAGAAGTTTGTGCATGCAAGAAGAATAGCACTAGAGACAAGGAATGTGGTGCGACAAAGGAGTGTTAATGAAGATGTTACATCAAGTGTAGCAAGATGGCTTTGGAAGTTAATGGAGTTTGACATCAAGTGTTTCCCACAAAAGGCAATGAAAGGTCAAGCAATTGCTGAGCTACTTGCCAACCATTCAGCTCTACCATCAGAAAAGAAAGAAGAAGAAGTCTAAATCAACACAGATAAGGAACTAGTAAAGTGGAATTTGTATTTCAATGGAGCAGCCATAGGAATGCAAGGAGGAGCAGGACCAACCAAAAGAGTTGGAATTATCCTAGTAGAGCCCTTAGGGAAGATGCATTTACATGGTTACAATTCAGCATATTTTTGCACCAATAACAGCACAGAATATGAAGCAATATTACTTGGATTGTTGTTTGCAAAGGACTTGAATGTGGAATATTTGCTAGTTCAAAGCGACTCATTATTGGTAATCCAACAAGCTGAAGGGAATCTTGAAGTTAAGGAAGCACACTTGGTAGTATGCAAGGTGTGTTTTATACAACTGTTGAAGAACTTCAAACAAGTAGTGTTTGAACATATTCGGTAAAACCCAGCTTTGAGTTAGGGCTTTACCTGCTTGTAGGTTGCCCAATTCAGGCCAATCTCGAGTTGGTCCAAACGAGCTCGAGCCAGACCAATTTTCAGACCAAGAGTATGGGGCCCAAATGGCCATATGAGCATGTTATGGTGGCTGAGTATGCCCAACATGCATATGATAGATACAACAGAGCACGAGTTATTAGTGTATACACGAGGTATACAAATGATTTATTTGTATTAGTCAGGGTTTTAGGTCAAGCTTAAATCATTACATCGTTTAGTATCTATTTGGGATTTTTAAGGTATCTCATTTATATACATCTTAGGGATTTCAGACTACTGCCTGTGGGCCTAACTTGATTGAGTAGCAGATTTTTTACCCGATTGAGTTTAGGTTTGAAGCCCATTTTGCCTTCTTACCTCGATTGCCGCTTATAGAGTCACTTTTACAACTCGAGCCAATTTTGACTTTGGACGGTCTCGATCTAAGCTTTACGTCCATATGTATATTGCATATACCCACAGGTGGGCCCCACTAGGCCACGAGTTATTGGACGTTTAGGTCATGCCATGTGGCATGATCCGAGCCATCCACTCAGCCTTAGCTTCACACATTGAATTTTTGTTGTTTTTCTCCCATTTTTGAGGTTGTCAATACTTAGCGCCGCCACCACTTTGGCTTGCAGCTGGTGAGACCCAGCCCTATTCCAGCCACCGTATCGGCACGGTCATGACCACCTTACGGCTGGCTATTAGTTCGTACCCACTGTCACCATTGGTGCTGCCGTAGTCGCCGTTGGTGACCAAGTTTTATCACTGTTTATCACCGCCACATCCAAATTTTGAGCCATTTTCCAGTGCCGGCGAGTGTCCTGTGACGAAGCTGACCACCCTAGCACCTTCCCCTCACCAAGATCTTTTGTTTGGGACCAACACCGACCTCCGCGTGGCTGCACTCGCTGCCAGCGACTCGCACATGCACGGTGGCATTTTCGGTCGTTTCTGGCCGTTTGGTTGCCAGCCACAATTGGACACCGCTGACCATCAGCCCAGATAGTTTCCTCACTCAACGGCTGATCTTTTGAGACCACCCATGACCATCGTCAAGGCCGGGATTGCCGCTAGCATCGTCACTGACTCAGGCGGCGATACCACCCCTTTCCATCCATTTTCCGGCCAGCCGATGACTGGACTCTATTGATCGCCACCACTAACATGATCCTTAGTGCTATGGCCATCCATCTCGATCAGCGGGGACCCCAGCCACACCGCCGTCAGAGTTTTCCTACTAATGGCAATGGCTGGCCCGCTCAGCCCATTTGCCAATGCACGCGTACGCCTACCTGTGTTTGTGTCTGCCTAACCGCATTTGCTTCCACCTGGTCGTTCCCGAGTCCGCTAGTCCGAGCCCGTGTCTGTGTCCATGTCCATCAGTCCAGACTAGCATATCTGACCCAGCCCAGCAATTTATTTAACCTAGGCCAAGTTGACTCGGCCCAACTCGGTATAGTTCAGCTTAGTTGATCCAATTTAACTCATTTTCGGCCGTTTCTCAACCGATTTTTGTAACTCGAGACTCCATAAATTAGTTTAGATGCATCTTCATATATTTAGCATGTTTGGATGTTATGAATATTATTTATTTATTAATTAATTAATTTATTTATTTAATTATTTATTCATGATTATTCATTTCTTATTATTTATATATTTGTTGACTATGATGAATGATTATATGACTAATTATTGTTATTGATAATGTATTTATTCATAGATAATATTTTTTTCATGCTTATCTTATTTTAATTAATTAATTAATTAATTATTAATTATTTTCTTACTCGTGTTATTATTTATACGTATTTAATCTTATGTTCATATATTTGATATTTATATTAATATTCTTCATGATTAATTGGTATTTGTCATTTATTTATGTATTTATTTTTATTTATTATTAATAATAGATATTTACTTATTAATATTACTCTTATTCATGTTTACCAAATTGTATTTATTTATTTATTTATCTATTTGTTTGTTTGCGTGTATGTTATTATTTATTTGTATTTAATTATGTATTCTTGTATTGTTTAACTATGATATTATTTATATTCATGATTAATGAGAGCATTAACTATTTATTTATTTATTGAATTATTATATATATATATATGTTTACTAACACGAGTATATGTTGATATTTTCTCATGTTTACCCGTATATTTATATAGTATAATTATATTATTATTCTATGTCCAGAGCATTATTTATATTCATGTATTTATTATTTATCTAATTATCTATGAGTGCATTTCTTTGCTTATTTATTTATTTATTATTATTATATCTAAATTTGCGTGTCATGTGTTTAGTTATAGGTGTGTTAGCACTATTTTCTTTATTAAGATGTATTGATGATATCAGCATACACCACGAGCATGTATCATACATAAACATCGGTATTTTACTTGGTAGTGGGTTTCGATGTAGGTTAGGGAGTCTGAGCTAGCTATAGATATGTAGATACACTTGGAGTTTGGACCACAGGTCAGTAGGACTCTCCCTTTGCTTGATCTTTGCTTGACTCCCTGCATGTCAGGTTTAATCATGTTTCAGACATAGGACGACGTCAGTGGTGTTTTATTGGATCCCTCCATTGTCGGGTCATTTAGTCATGCTTACTACGCATGTTTAATAAAACTACAAGGATGTGATGGTGTAAGCGTTATATGTATGAATATGAATATTAGCCATGAATGCGTGTCGACACTTGTTTAAGTATGTTTGCTTATCGCCCAGTATGAGGTAATTTTAAAGTTTTATAAGTTTCTGTGGGTAATAGAATACCCATTTGCCAGTTTGTACTAGTTATTTTTTAGACCAATAACACTCTGTTTCTGATATTTTTAATATAATATATGTAGGTCTTGCAAATCCTGAATCGACTTTGGTGGGAGGACAGATAAACGCACACACACTTGAGCTTAGTGCAATTATTTACTTTCTTACTTTTACTTATATTTAATATGCTTTGACGTGTATTTAACAATGTCTTTCATTTTCATAATACCAAAAAGGTTGTTTCGATTTATTTTATCATCAATTCTTAACGATCAACAACTTTAAACACTACTCGACTCGATCATAACATTTCTAGTTCGATTCTTAGGTGAACCAAAATCGAGGTGTTACATATTCATTGTTTTACAAATCACATGGCAGATGCACTCGCCGGATTGGGATCAAGATTCATTGCTGAAGGAGAAGTCATAGAACCAATTATATGGTTTGCTCATTACGACACACTTGCTGGTGCGGTCTTACCGTCAATTGTTGTAGTTTAAAGCTTCGCACTAGAGGAGTTTGGAGATTGGTATGGAGATATTATCAACTTTTTGGCACGCAACCAGCTACCCAATGATCAATATATGGCTGATGAGGTGCGACGAATTGCATCACATCATCTCATTGAAGGAGAATTATTTTATCGCTGAGGATTTGATGGAGTTCTACTATGGTGTTTGACTAAGGAAGAAAGTTTGAAGGCTATAAGAGATGCACATGAAGGGACTTGTGAAGAGCACTAAGGTGGGAGAAGGTTGTATCACCTTTTGCTCTGAATCGAATATTTTTGGCCAATAATGTATAAGGATTGTATTGATTTTGCTCGGTCATATGAAGTGTCAGTTGCATGCACCTTCGAAACATTTGCCGCCAGAATCATTGTATCTGATTTGCACCTATTGGCTATTTCAAATTTGGTGGTTTGATTTTATCATCCAATCCATCCATTATTGTCAAAGGGTCATAAGTTCATCATAATGACAATTAAATATTTTACTAAGTGGGGCAAAGCAATATCGGCAAGGAGACATACAAGAGAGTGTGCTACCCAATTCATTAAGAAAATTATCATCATTCAGTTTGGAGTTCCCCAAAAGCTTATTACGAATAATGACACACTATTCATGGGATGACAAGTTTCATAGTTAGCAGAGCAACACCGGTTTGAAATTGTACAATCATCTTCATACAATTGGCAATCAAATGGACAAGTGGAATCTTTCAACAAGATTTTGAAGTAATTTTGCAAAAGATGGTGGTAGACCATCAACGTGATTGGTATGAAAGGCTACTCGAAGCATTATGGTCATATCATACTTTCGCTCGTATAAATACTAAAATTACTCCTTTTTTGTTAGTTTACGGAATGGAAGCTTTCTTGCCTTTGGAAGTATAATTACCTACACTAAGGATGGCTACTACTTCACAACTATCACTAGAGGGGGCGGAGTATGTAGCAAGTAGAATCACATCACTCAAAGTGATTGACGAACATTGTCATGTTGCAGGGGAAAAGTTGAAGAAATACCATGAAGCAATGATAAGAAAAGACAATTGAAATATAAAGCCTCGCAAATTTAGTGTTGGAATGTTAGTGTTGTGCAACACCTATGAAAGTTAGAGCTAGATTACCAATGTCTAAATTTTCCCTGTCATAGGAAAGACCCTATATTGTGGAGCGAGATGTGGGAAAAGAATATTATGAATTGTCAATAGCTGATGGAGATTAATTGTCCGAGTCAATGCTAAATACCTGAAAATCTGACGGGACCCTGTGATAAAAGGTCCACCGATTAAGCCTAAATAGTAAACACATGGATGGATGTATAGTGTACATAGCAAAAAAAAAAAAAATCGAAAAAATGGTCAACAACTTCCGGAGTATGTTTTTGCGGATTTTACTTTTTGAGTTAGCAAAAAATTGGCAAGTGGGCTCATATTTGCATAAATTTGTACTTGTCTTAATCACGTGGCTAAGTTCTGACCTTTTGAGAAAAAGCCCACGTGGTTCTAAGATTATGAGCAAAGATATGTGAGAGAAATTAAAGTGCTCCTGATTACACAACCGTGGAATAGAAAGGGCTATCAAGTTCTATAAACAACACACCCTCGAAGTGTTTCGGGGGGAGCTCCCAGGCTTAAAAAATAATAAGCGGGGACACTCTTCTTCCCCGTCATGCCTTTGCTTGCTTGACGTCATATTGCCTTCTGCCTTCGAGAACTGTGGAGCGCTTCCTACAAGAAGTCTTACTGCAGCCTTGCCGTTGGTGGGTAGCCCTGAAGCTTGCTCAAGAGGGAGTCCCTGTTCGTTGTTGCCAAGGAACCCTCCCCGCCGAGACTCCTCCCTGTCACAGCACCACCATTGCTGTCCATCGCCGAAGCTAAGCCACTTTGCTCGTTAGTGTCGCCGTTGAAGTCTCGCTATCTTCTCCAAGCCTCAACGGGGATCCCCCCGTTGCTGTCCCGCCGTCACCGGAAGCCTTGCCTTGGAGAGGAGTTGCTGCCTTGTTGATCACCGTCACCAGGCCGAGACTAGGAGCCCGCTACCCTGCTGCATGGCGGAAGAGACGTGTTGCTGCATTTGGAGACCACCCTTGTCTGGCCACTGCCAAAGTTGGAGACGTACGTGCTGTCCTACCATATAGCTGACACCGAAATGAAGCAGAAGAGCAAGAGAGGAGCACAACTTTCGCTGCCAAATCCCACCTTTCGGCCACCTTCATCGCTAGTTAGATTGCTGCTAAAATCTTGCTGCTGCTTGCCGAGGAGAGGTGCTACAGCCGCGTCCTGTTGCCAGGGCCAAGCCGTGAGAACCTGCCCAGGTGATTTGGAGGTCTGCCGTTGTGATGCCTCCGAGCCTTGTTGCGGCTGGTTCGAAGGAGCAATATTGGAGCTTCTCGCCTTACTGTCTTGGAGCCTAACTCCACCGAAGTTTGATTATTAAAGAAATAAAAAGCCCACCGTGGCCCTCCTGGTTGTCTATCATGCACTAGAGACGCTTTCCTAATTGCTGTTTCGCGGAGCCGCTCGTCGACAAAGCAGGAGATCAAAGCCTCCTATCGGAGTCCCGCGGTGTAGTGTTGCTGGAGTAGTGCCGCTGCTGTTTCCAAAGAAGATGCAGTTGCCAAGGAGTAAGCGAGGAGCCGCTTTACCAAAGATTGAGATCGTTACAGGAGTTGTACCGAAGGCTAGTATTTTTGCTGCTATTCTGCTGTTTTGCCAAAGAGGAAAAAGGTCATCCCTTGCCCTGCTACTGCTTTGTTGAGGGAAGAGTTGTTGATCAATCTTGCCTTGTAGCCTTGCTGTTTTTTAAAGTTCTACCCATCACAAAATTCAGAATCTTGGATGTTTTGCTGCTGTTAAGAAGAGCATTGGAGTTTGAAATTGGGTCACCGTGGAGTTTTGTCAATGAGTCGCTGCAAGAGTTTGCCCACCACCGTTTTGCCACTACTGCCAAGGAAAGACACCAGAGCCTCCAACCGCTGGCCAGACGTATAACTTGACGGACCATCTTTTGTTGTTCGTGGTCCCTGTTCAACTTAAGTATTGCCCACTGGCTGTTTTTGACCACGGCTGGCTACCCACTGAAGACTCGTTGGCTGCCCAAGATGACTGTACCATATTGACTATTCTTCTATTTCTCCTAACTTGGTTTGGTTCAATCGGGCCTCAGTTTAGTTCGGAGTTTATTTCAGTAACTGCTTTTGCTCCGATTGGTGTGAAGGAAAGCACCCCACCAGTTTAGATAGTCGGGACACCATGGTGAAGTCATTTTCAGCTTTTAAAGATCAAAAAGAGCTGAACCAGGGCTCTGCGGTCAAGACCATCGAGGGCAGATCAAGTTCAAAGCACCAAAAATTTACTAAATTTTGAAATCTGTAAAGGAGAAGAAAATTAGTATATTGTGATTACTAATCTCACTATAAATTAATTTAGAGATTAAATTTGAACCATAAAAATCTCGTAAAAAATCTTGTGTATTATTCTTTTTTTGTGGTATTTTATTTTTATTTTTATTGCATTATTTTTTTGCAAAAGTAAGGGCACCTCGATCCCATCGGGCCTTCAAACTCAACACGAAGTAAAGCGTGATTCGCAAAGGTGGCAATCCCATACCTGAACACATTCTAAATGCTTGTCATCCTTGGAAAGTGGTAAATAATAATTACAAGCCAAAGTTATTTAGTTACATATATCACCAAATACACAACAACGAGAAGAAACACAAGCAGTGTGTATAGAAGCCTTCCTCATCCCTTCATGCACGCTAGATACAGCAAAAAGAACAACAACAATGCCTACATACATGTATATATTAAAAAAATGACGTAAGTACAAAATACTGGTCCGAATACATAATTAATACAAACTAGCCAATGTGAGTAGTAAAACATCCCATGAGATAATAAAAGCACAAGGGCCAAGTCTCCAATAGAAGATCACTTGCAAAAAGAACAACAACAATGCCTACATACATGTATATATTAAAAAAATGATGTAAGTACAAAATACTGGTCCGAATACATAATTAATACAAACTAGCCAATGTGAGTAGTAAAACATCCCATGAGATAATAAAAGCACAAGGGCCAAGTCTCCAACAAAAGAACACTTGCAAAAGGAAACTACATCGGTGCGCCCGCAACTCTCAGGGACACCGTGCCTTATCACCTCCAAATAGACATGCAACACTCCTCTGAGTTTTAAAGGCAATTCAAGTACACTGTAGTTATGACATACGCTGTAGATCATGGTACTCATAAACCCTATGTCTCTTCGAGTGTGAGAAACTCATAGACGCAGAGATGTAAATGGTGAATCTTCCCCAGACAAACGAATCACTATACAAGCGCCCTCTGATAAGGCAAGGTGAAAAGGGTTGATGATGCAACAAAACCCTCCCTGAGTTCCTTTCCATGACTCGATTAAGCAAGTGAGTGATGAACTCAAGCAAACCCTCCTCGGGCTGCTATCCTCCACTGCTCTCACATCACAAAAATTGTTAAACATATACAAATACATATAATATGTCTAGGTAGGGAATAGTATAAAGGTTTCTAGAATGAAAATAACTTGGGGTATATATTTTGGCTTTGAAAACAACTCAAGGGATTTTAACATTGAAGGTTATTAAACACGAAAATTACGACGATAAGATGACCAAAATTAAGTGGGTTACAATAAAGCTACCACTTAACTCGTCTTACGATATAATCCAGCAATAGAGTTCAACGATAAATTAAAAGCGAAATCCTACGGACCTAGATTGAAGCTCCAAACGATCACACTCTATGGGGAGCTCCAATGTCATCACCTAATCACACAAACCCATCTTAAAAAATGCAACATCTAGTCTATAATGATACATGCTCATGTATGTATAACCATGAGAAACCAAGAGAAGAATAATATTTAAATAATTCCCCGAAAGTAAAAATAACATAACTCGAGTGCCAAGCATATCGAGTAACCATTATTATATAGAAAAAATATCAAAATAACCATTAAACAAGTTTTCCCAAAATAATAATAAACTAATAGGCATGAATCTCAATAAAGGAATATAACCGATTTTTATACAATAAGTAACAATGCCAAAATAATCATCTAAACCATTATGCATGGCACGTAGGGTTGCTAATCAAGCGAGCGAGCCGAGCTCAACTTGTGTTCGAACTCTGCTCGAATAGTTTGAAACTCGTTCGAACTCGACTAGAGATCGAACGAGTTTTGAAAATATATGCTCGAGTTTGACTTAAATATCTTTTATGTGTTCGAGCTCGACTCGAGCTCGAATACACTTAAATTATTTAATTTTTCCGAGCTCGAACCCAGCTTGTTCGTGAGTTCGAAACCGGCTCGATTAAAAGTCAAAAGTACCTAACTTAAAAAAAATGTTATCAATGTGGATTGAACCTACAACCTTGAGGTCATCAACTTGAATACATACCATCTCAACTATCTCACTTCTTTGTTATTATATTGTGTGTATGTGTGTAATATATATAATATATATAATATAAAAATTATATATTATTATATTATTTTACCGAGTCGAGTCGAGTCAAGTTTGAGATCGAGAATTTAAATGTCGAGTTTCGAAGTCGGGAGTCAAAGCCGAAGCCGAACACTAAATGCTCACGAGCTGGCTCGCTCAATTAGCAACCCTAATGGCACGCATCAAGAGAAAATTTTCAGGAAAATATTTAGCTAGTTTACCAAAAATAATAATAATTTAATAGCTTAAAACAAGGCCAAATTAATAAAAAAATACTTAATACAGTTTATTGACAAATCAGAAAAATACAAACTATTTACAAAAAACCATATTTAAACATCTAATTTATTATAAAAATATTATTAACGTCTTAAATCCCCAAATCAAATTTAAAATATTAAAAACATTATTGATTACTTCGATAATTAATAATAAATAACAGAAAAAACATGAAAATGATATGATATGATTCTGCATGCTAAAGGGAGCCTAAGGAACTAAAACTGACCTAAAACGGACATAGACAAGGGAGATCGACGAAAACAAGGCTCTCACTCCGATAATTTGTGAAAGAGTTCCTCAAAAATTTCCATTAGAACAGGGACAATGATATGAAGAATTTTAGATCACGAGCTAACACCTAGAAATACCCCCAGACTTGGGAGGCTTCCTGGTGGTGAATGGAGGCAAGCAGTTACAGGTGTAACTGTGGGATGTGCCAAGCAGCTAGGGTTTGGCGGTTGTTCCTAGTCATCCTGTGTCCAAGAGGGATAGCCAGGGCTATCCAAGTGGTGGAAACAACTTACCGAGACTCATCCATGTTACAGTTGAAGGCATGTTTGAGCAGTGGTGCGTGGTGCATGTCAGGATACCGAGTAGGATGCCAGGACCAGAGATGAGAGTAGCGGTAAAATGAGCGGTACTTGGTGCTGAGCATATCGCTACAAGGAAACCTCAAGATGGCGAGCATTCTAACATTTGGAGCAAGCATGGTGTGATGACCGAACACCAGTGTGGCGCTATACATAGCGGTTAGATTGTAAGTGAAGCAAGGTTGATGTTAACTGAACGTACCGAAAAGCAGTGTCGAGTCGTGGCGAGCCATGCCGAGCAGTAGTGAGCAATGCGCGAGCAAGCAAGGCCGAGTGGTAGCGAGCAGCACCGAGCATACAGAGAAGAATAGCAGTACGTGGGCACTAGCATCAGGGGTGACCAAGCCCAATACTGATACAAGGGTATTTGTTTGTGGTTGATGAGCACTACGGAGTTCTAGCGGTATGGGAGACTACTGGGACTTGGAGCGGTACATTTGCAGGAACTTGGCGGGAGGTGTGGGGCTAGCTAGGGTCGAACTAGGTGGGTTCGACCATGTAGCCAGGGCGCGTCGGAGAATTGTTTGATCAAAAATTGCCGATAAGATTTGCTGAGGTGTTGAGATCTTATGTAAACCAGTAGAGAAAAGTTGGTTGCGACAAATTTTGGAGATGCAGATCCTTGGACGTTGGGCTGTTGGAGGTTGTTGGCAGTTACAACAGATTCCAATTGCTGAATGTGGACATAATCTCAGGTAGGTGAGGATCTGGATCTGCATATGGATATTGAAGATTGTTGCACGGTTGTACCAAACATAGAGATCATTATATGAAGGGATGTGCCTTTGTGTAGAGAGGAACAGTCGTGAATTTGTGGGAATCTCTGAGTGGGGTACTTTGGACAATTCTCGTTCCACGACCTGATTGTATTTTAAGCTGAGGGAAATTACATGTAAACAGGCCGACTAGGGGTTGGCTTGGGGTCGTGCATATGAGGACACATTGTGAGTGGGGTACTCGGCTGCTCTCACAACCTCCCTATCGGGAAAGGAGGCAGGCTGTGGGGTTTGCATGTCAACGGTAGCAAGTAGTTAGGGTAGATTGTCTACTTGTTTCCTTTGTTTTGAGTTAATGAAATTAAGGTTGGAGCAGGCGCTTTGTAATTGTGTGCTGTCAACGTTGACGTCATATTAGGCGTGGTACCAATAGCAAGGTCTTGGATTCCAGATCTTGTGAACCAAATGGGGTAATCGGTTGGATGCATCGAACCATAGTACCTTGGCATGGCTGCGTATTAGCAGTCATTGGTGCATATTCCTACATGGTGGTTGGTCGATAGAATTAGTGGAGACATGCATACCGTCTTCGATCAACTACAGTCCTTAACAGAAGAGTTGTTGGGCTTAAATACTCGGGTAGGAACACCACCGAGCCCACTAGTGCAAGAGAGATGATGGAGATGCTGAGAGCACTCCAGGCTGCGTATGATGCTATGCATACAGATGTAGCATTGCTGAAGCAGGTGTTCGTGTTACAGCTTCAACATGGAGTTGTTGACCTTGCAATGGAAGAAAGCTTAGTCTTGGGAAGGCTCAAGGTGCCAAATCCAAAGAAGTTTCAGGGGACTAGGTTAGCCAAGGACCTAGAAAACTTTATTTGGGATATGCAAGAGTACTTCATAGCTGCGAAGATACCCGAAGAGATGCAGGTCTCTATGGCTAGCATGCTTTTGATGGGAGATGCCAAGTTATGGTATTGAACTCACACTGAGGAAGATGAGAATGCTGGTCAACCCCATCTAGAGAGTTGGGAAACCCTAAAACGGGACCTCCGGGAGCAGTTTTTGCCAACCAATACTACCTGGGTGGCAAGGGGCTGATTGAAACGATTGACTCAAACAGGAACAGTGAGGGAATATGTCAAGGAATTCAGCTCTTGTATCCTGGACATTAAGAATATGTTTGAGGAGGATAAGTTGTTCAACTTTATCATAGGTTTGTAACCTTGGGCATAGCTGGAATTGAAGAGACAGAAAATACAGGATTTACCTGTAGCTTTGGCAGCTGCCGATGCTTTGGTTGACTTCAAGCAAACCATGGGTGTGAAAGAGGAGAACTCTAGTAAGAAGACCGCATCAAACAGGGATAGCAGACGAGATGGCAAGGAGAAGCTGTCCAAGTGGCCAAAGAAGAAGAAACTCGGTTTCAAGCCAGGTAATAGGGACCAGATAACCGATGTGAGGAAGTCTGGGTGCTGTCTATGCAATGGTCCTCATCGGGCTAAGGGGTGTCCAACCAAGGGCAAGATTAGTGCTATGGTGGCAGCTGCAAACCGAGATCATGAGGAAGGACCTTTTGCTCGAGCATCTACCCTTCAGATACTTGGGGCGATAAGTGCTGGATGCACGGCTTCAGGGGAGCTGCTTTGATGTATGTTTCAATGGTAGTGAATGGGAGGATGGTTTTAGCCTTGATAGACACTGGTGCAATGCACAGTTTCGTCTCTAAGGGGATGGCTACAGAGCTAGGGCTGAAGACTAGAATCAACACTAGCAAGATCAAGGTAGTCAACTTGCAGGCAAGACAAGTGGATGGAATTTCCAAGAATGTGAAAGTTTGCTTGGGGGATTATGAGGGACAGATGGACCTGATGGTTATTGAGATGGATGACTTTGACCTGATCATCAGGAATGCCTTCATGAGGTCTACTGGCATGGGAGTGTTCCCATAGCTTGGAGGAATACTGATCATGGACAAGGCGGGTGCAAGCTTTGTTCATGGCCAGGGAGGTCCTTCAAGGGTTAAGGACTGCACGTCAGTAAAGAGCAGCTGTCGGCAATGTAGGTTGCTCTAGGATGCAAGAAAGGGGCCTTAACTTGTCTTGTAGTGATGGTGGAGATCCAACCAGACCTTGTGGTGGATGTGTCAGAATCATTGGTAGGATGTTGGACGAGTTTTTAGATGTGATGCCTACTGAATTGCCAGACGGGTTACCTCCCAAGAGATTGGTCAAACACCAGATCGAGTTGGTGTTAGGGGCAAGAGCACCAGAAAAGGCTCCATATAGGATGTTGCCTAAGGAACTCACAGAACTGAAAATCCAGCTAGGGGAGCTATAGGATTCGGAGAAAATTCAGCCATCGACTGCACCATATGGGGCACCTATTCTATTCCAGGAAAAGACAGATGGATCACTGAGATTATGTGTCGACTACAAGAAACAGGAACCCAGTTCCTTTAATAGCTAACTTGTTTGATAGACTTAGTGAAGCAATGGTGTTTACTAAGCTGGATCTAAGGTTGAGATATTGGCAAGTCCGGATTATGCTAGAGGATGTCCCAAAGATGACTATGGTAATGAGGTATGGGTCATACGAATTCCTCGTGATGCCATTTGGGTTAACTAATGCACCGGCTACTTTCTGCATTCTTATGAATGACGTCTTCCATGATTTCATTGATAGGTTCTTAGTGGTGTATTTAGACAACATAGTCATATACAGTGAGTCCATGGAGGAGAGCTGGGGTCACCTGAGATAGGTTCTACATCGGCTAAGGGAGCACGAGCTATTTGTGAGAAAGGAAAAGTGTGAGTTTAGCCTAGGGGAGATCAGCTTCCTAGGGCATCGAATTGGCTACAAGAAGGTGCGAATTGAGGAATCCAAGGTGAAGGCACTAATGGAGTGGCCGGAGCCGACGAAGGTGATGGAGTTGAAGTGCTTCCTGAGTTTGGCCAATTAGTATAGGAAGTTCATACATGGGTACAGCCATGTAGTGTCACCGTTGACTGACTTGCTGAAGAAGAGCCAATCATGGGCGTGGTCGGGGCCATGCCAAGCAACTTTAATGAGTTGAAAGCTGCAATATCATCAAAGCCGATTCTGAAATTGCCGGATTTTGGACCTGTAAAACCCATGACTCGAGTCAAGGTTTTACGTTACCGAACCAGTCGGTTCGACCGTTGGTTCGAGTCGAGTCAGTTTCATGAACCGCGTGCTGAGCCGAGGCCAGCCGTGAGTTATGAGCGATGAGAGTCAGGTGTACCTGAATATATGATGATAACGTCAAGAAGATGGTGAGAAATGAGTTATCAGAATATATGAAAGTATGCAGTATTTTTTTCTTTTTATATGTTTGATCGAAGAAATAGTTTTAGGCCGAATAACGCGTTAGGACGCGTTGGATTATATTCGGGTGGGTTATTAGTTATAGAGCATGCCATTTGGATGTTGTTGTGTTTGTTTTATTTTATGGAATTTTTCCATATTTTTCTAGATTTTTTTTAGAATTTATTACGAACTAGTTATTATTTTGACTCGAGTAGGAATCGAGTCAATACTTAATTACGAAACTGCCATTGAGGGTAATTTTCTCCCTCCCGACACTTACCCCCTCCCAAACCCTCGTGCTCGTCGCTGCCGCCGCCGCCGCCGCCCCGACGCCGTGCTGCCGCCGATCGACGCCGCCCCGCCTTGCCGTGCCGTCGCCGTGCCGCCACGACCAACCCCGGCCAGCGATCGCCTGCCAGCGCGCCGCCGCGACTCCGTGAAGCCGCCTCAGCCGTCGCCACTCCGAGCCTGATTCCGCCGCCGTCCGGGCCGCGCCGTCGCCGCTGTGACCCCGACGACCACCCCCTCGCTGTCGCCGACATTTCCCCCACCATCCCGAGCGCCGTCGAGGCCGGCCGCAGCCCCGATCGGAGCACACCGCCGCCGCCGCCCATTTTCAACGCCGCCGCCGACGGCCATCGCCGCCCCGGCTGCTTTGTTTGACACCACCATTGGACCAAGCTCGTCGAGCTGGTGCCGATAGACCCCCTGATTGCCCCGTCCCGAATCATCGCCGGAAATCGCCGGAATCCGCCGGAAAACCGCCGACACTCGCCGGAAAACCGCCGGAACCGCCGGAAAATTGGATTCGTGGGAAATTCGCCGGATCATCCGCCGAACGCACCCGGTCCAATCTGATCGGACTTCGGACGCCGCTAGGTGCCGAATTCGAGTTTCGAGCCACGAAACGGAAACCCTAGCCGTCGCCGATTTTCAACGACGCGAGGTATAATTTATTTTAATTTAATTATTTAAAAATGTTAATTATTAGAATTGCATGGCAGGATTTGTGTGTGTGTTATAATAATATATATAAATGTAGATTTGATTAAGGATAAAATATGAAATTTGTTTGATTGAGTGGTGTTAAAAATGGAGGCTAAGAAATTAATTAGGGTAACTAGGCGATGATCATGATCTAATGCAAACTAGCCTAAGTAGACTTGCTAGAATTGATATAGGTTGAATGTGTGTTGATTGATGCGTGATTGTGTTGATTGTGTGTGCATGCTATAGGATGTGTGATTCATCATGCGGGCGTTAGTTTTTAGCTTGATTGTGTAGGTACGGTGTAGGAGCTCGCCGCCTAGGCGCGTGGACCCGTTTGGAGCTTCTACCAGGTCCGTTTAGGACTCGTTCTCTGATTTACGCTATTCTATTGTGTATTTGATTTATCATGTGCAGGACGAGTTAAGTGGCGTTTTATCGGATCCCACTTAACTCGGGCCATTTAGCCAACGATTTTTCGGATTAATAACCCTCGAGGATGAGATCCCTCGAGTTTGTTTTCGAACTTCAGATCCAGCTCACGTTGCCTTCGGGCCTATTGTATAAATCCCAACCCAGACCTTTATATATGTATAGTTTTCGCGTTTTCAGTGAGAGATTGAATGAGGGAAATCCGACTACCGTGCTACGCGAGCGGGCACGTGTGTGTCGATAGTGGGCTCTGGAATGGTGTGCGGGCCGTTTCATTCCCGAGGGATCCTGACAACTCCACCTTTGAGTTCCTCAAACCCGGAGAAGTGTGGAGGTTCACGGGTACTGCATTGCAGCGCATGTCTAGACTTGTGGTATCAAAGGGTACTGAAGGCGACTGCCTGAGAGTACTCGGCCTTCGTGCTCAAGGCCAGGAGTAATATGGAAGGTGCAGAGGGCGGAAAGGAATGAGATTTGATGCGAGAAGCAATAGAGAAATGGCCGAGGCATGAGAATGTGAAAGATAGGGGGACGTTGTCGACCCGAGGGCGACGGCTCCCGTATGTGCCCTGATGAGAGTTCTTGAGGAAGTATATGGTTTTCATTCAACAGGAGAGTTTGCTCTCCTGTGCCAGATTGATATTAGTTATTTTCCGGGCCGGTAACACTCGTTACTGACGGTTTTTCTATATATATGTAGGTGAGAAATGCGAGGGATGAAAGCTGTCGGGACTGCGGAGGAGCAGCATGGAACCGCGCACACATGTACCTACCGCGTGTAATCTATAATGACGGTGTGTTATTGCTACGTGAATGATAATTTTGATGTGTTTGTTTAGATAAATTGCTTGATATGAAATGAATGGATAAATGTGAATGAGTAGTGAGTTTGGAGTTCAGGCTCGGTTCAATTGAAATGAAAGAGATAATGATGAATGCTACGGTAGATTATCATGTTTTATCGTATTTTGATAAAATATTTATATACCCTTGTTGTGGATAATTTTTAATTAAAATTTTCTTGCCGTTGCATGGTTTTGTTTTGCTTGTACATCATAGCATGCATGTAGGACTACGTTAGAACCCACGCATCCCATCCATGCATTCCATGTTTGCATCTCCATCTTGAGACACCGAGGGTAGATCCGGGTCGGCTTAACCGAACCCAGTAGATTAGAGAACGGTTCGGTCGCCGGTGACATTTCCGGGTCGGTTCACGGGTGAGCCGAAACGGGGTGTTACAGGACCACCGTTGGAAGTGGTGACGGACGCTTCAGACATAGCTGTGGGACGTGTACTGCAGCAAAACAGGCATCCTAAAGCTTTCGAGAGTTGGAAGCTGAAGAAGGATAAAATGAGATATTCAACCCATGAGAAGGAGATGCTGGCCGTGGTACATTGTCTCTGAGTTTGGCGAGTTTACTTGCTGGAATTCAAGTTCGTTGTCATTATTAACAATGTGGCTAACACTTTCTTCAAGACCCAGAAGAAATTATCTCCACGACAAGCAAGGTGGCAAGAGTTTCTGGCAAAGTATGACTTCGAGTGGCTGCACCAACCGGGTAAGTCCAATTAGGTTGCTGATGCACTTAGTCGGAAGAACATGGATATGGTGGCGGCTATGACAGAGATAGAAACCAAGCTACTGGGGCAGGTCAGAGATTAGCACAGAGGGATCTCAAGTATAAGAAACTGGTTGGCAGAATCAAGGAGAGCCTCGTTCGCAAGTATTGGCCTGATGATGGGCTGGTCTATACTAGTGGTGGGAGTTTATACATTCCTACAGGTAGACTATGATAAAAGCTGATGGAGGAGTCCCATGATACCCAATAGGCAGGTCATCCAAATAGGGACCAGATGCATGCACTCATGTCATGAGTGTATTATTGGCCGAAGATGGAGGCTTTTATTGAAGCTTTAGTGAGGTCCTATTTGGTGTGTCAGCAGGACAGGTGGAAAGAAGACTAGAGGTGGGGTTGTTACAGATTCTACTAACAACAACGAGACTGTGGAGTTCAGTTTCAATGGATTTCATATCACAGTTCCTTAAGGTTAGGGGAATGTCTTTTGTGCTGGTAGTTGTAGATCGCTTCTCAAAATATGTAGTGTTCGCAACAGCACCACATGCATGCTCAGCTGAGATTGCTGCCGAATTGTTCTTTAGGAATGTGGTGAAGCACTTTAGAGTGCTAGCGGATATTGTGAGTGACTGGGACACCAGATTCACTGGGTGATTTTGGGCATGTTTATTTAGGTAATTAGGGAGGAAGCTGAACTTTTCTACAACTAACCATCTTCAGTTTGACAGGCAGACTAAAAGGGTAAATGCACTACTTGAGGAGTACCTCTGGTATTTTGTCACAGTCAACCAGATAAATTGGTTGAAACTTCTTGACTTGGCACAGTTTTGTTACAATCTGCATCATTCTTTAGCTACGGGGTTAAGTCCTATCGAGGTTGCAATGGGCCACCAACCTCTTACACCATTGGAGGTTGCTCTATAGGAATGTTGAGTAAAGTGTCCAGCTGCATATAGGTTTGCCAGGGATCGACAAGACTTGTATGAGGATGCAGTGGATTCACTGGCCAAGGCAGCATACTGGATGAAGAAATATGCCAACTTCACCCAACTTTTCACGTAAGATTTCTCAAGTCATTCCATGAGGATCAGGTCAATCCAAGGAGAGCTCATCCTAAGAGAGCTCCACCTACTATCCGACAGCAATTTGAAAAGGTGGGGAAGATTTTGGAGCATAGGCATGGTGCTTCGAATGTCGGGACTGAGTGTCTTATCAAGTGGAATGGGGAGCTGAGGAGTGAGGCGAGCTGGGAAAAGGAGTGAAAACCATGATTTTTATTAGAAGACTCGAATCTAAATATTATGAAATAAATATAGATGAACCAATATGGTTGGTTATCAAGTCGACCGGTCATGGTTCGACTTAAGGTCACCTAGAAAATACCTATTCATGAATGGGTGATGGGGTGTGAGAATTTAATGAAGGGGCTCGTTGAACCTAGGAAATACCTATGGATGATGGGGTATGAGAATTTAATGGAGGGAATGGTTGAAGTGTATATATATGCAGGAGGAGGGAGTATTTCATCCCTCATCTCCGTCCCAGGCGACCTCCCCATTACTGTGTGAGTATTTCGTCCCTCATCTTATTTATTTCCATTAGGATTCTTGCATGCAAGGTTTGTTGGAGACGCCCTGCTAAGTTGCTAGATCCCTAGCGTCTTATGCATGGGGTTCTTGTCGACTGCTTGGTATGAACTGCTGCGAGTCTTTGGGGTTGGGTGTTTGTTTTGTTGTGGGTGTGCTGCTTTGCTTCATCCTTCGATTGGCAAGAATTGTTGGGATTTTTTGAATTTCTTAGTTGTTTTGTTAATGGACATGTCAGAATGGACCTGACAGCCAACAATGGATATGTCAGAATGGACCTGACAGCCAACAATGGACATGTTAGAATGGACCTGACAGCCAACAATGGATATGTCAGAATAGACCTGACAGCCAACAATGGATATGTCAGAATGGACCTGACAGCCAACAATGGATATGTCAGAATGGACCTGATAGCCAACAATGGATATGTCAGAATAGACCTGACAACCAACAATGGATATGTCAGAATGGACCTGACAGCCAACAATGGATATGTCAGAATGGACCTGATAGCCAACAATGGATATGTCAGAATGGACCTGACAGCCAATAATGAATATGTCAGAATGGACCTGACAGCCAATAATGGATATGTCAGAATGGACCTGACAGCCAATAATGGGCATGTCAGAATGGACCTGACAGCCAATAATGGGCATGTCAGAATGGACCTGACAGCCAATAATGACTAATCTCAGAATGACCTGGGAGACCACCTAATCTCAGAATGAACTGGGAGACAAACTTTTAATCTCAGAATGACCTGAGAGCCTATAGAACTACATTGAGCTTGATCCCGACATGGGTATGTAGGCTAATCAAGATTGTTTGATTTCAGCTCACCTAAGGAAAAATAAAAGTATGGTTGGTGGTTCTTTTACGAACTCAGGGTAGGAGAATGGATAATAAATTGGACTTTCTTTTAGTTTCTTGTGTTATACATGTGACTTTGGGAAACGATCCAAGACTGTGGAGTAACGCCCAAACCGATTAGGGCTGGTCGTTACAGGGTTGGTTTGGTTTAATTTCGAGCAACGCCTAGCCATCTAGGCCCATAGTATTGTGAAAAAATGGCGGGTTGTTATAGAGAGGGACTTGTGGCAATTTGAAAGGAGGATCAAGAAGTACTAAGTAGGGCTAAACCCTTCGATGAGGACATCGGGTCTCATTGTAAAACCCGTGACTCGAGCCAGAGTTTTACGGGAGTGAACTAGTCGGTTCAACCGTCGGTTCGAATCGAGTCAGCTTCATGGACCGCGAGCTGAGTTGAGGCCAGCTGTGAGTTATGAGCGATGAGGGTCATGTATGCTCAAATGTACGATGATAACGCCTAAAAGATGATGAAAAATGGGTTATCGAGTATATGGAGGTATGCAGTATTGATTGTTATTTTTATTTGATCGTAGAATATTTTTTAGGGCCGAATGACGAGTTAGGACGCGTTTGATTATATTCGGGTGGGTTATTAGTTATAGAGCATGTCATTTGGATGTTGTTGTGTTTGTTTTATTTTATAGAATTTTTCCATATTTTTCTAGATTTTTTTAGAATTTATTACGAACTAGTTATTATTTTGACTCGAGTCGGAATCGAGTCAATACTAAATTACGAGTTTGCCACTAGCCATGTTTTTCATCCTCCCGACCTTCCTCACCCCAAACCCTCGCCGCCGCCATTGCCGCGTGTTGCCGCCGCCGCCGCTGCCGACGCCGGGCTGCCGCCGATCGACGCTGCCCCGCTCCGTCGTGCCGTCGCCGTGCCGCCACGACCCACCCCGGCCACCGTCTCGCCGCCACGACGCCGGAATCGCCCCACGAAACCACCTCGGCCGCCGCCACTTCGGGCCGGATTCCGCCGCCGTCCGGGCCGCTCCGCCGCCGGTGTGACCCTGACGAGCACCCTCTCGCCGTCGCCGACATTTCCCCCACCATCCCGAGCGCCGTCGAGGCCGGCCGGAGCCCCGATCGGAGCACGCCGCCGCCGCCGCCCATTTTCGACGCCGCCGTCGACGGCCATCGCCGCCTCGGTTGCTCTGTTTGACACCGCCATTGGACCGAGCTCGTCGAGCTGGTGCCGATAGACCCCCTGATTGCCCCGTCCCGAATCATCGCCGGAAAACCGTCGGAATCCGCCGGAAAACCGCCGACATTCGCCGGAAAACCGCCGGAACCGCCGGAAAATTGGATTCGTGGGAAATTCGCCGGATCATCCGCCGAACGCACCCGGTCCAATCTGATCGGACTTCGGACGCCGCTAGGTGCCGAATTCGAGTTTCGAGCCACGAAACGGAAACCCTAGCCGTCGCCGATTTTCGACGACGCGAGGTATAATTTATTTTAATTTAATTATTTGAAAGTATTGATTATTAGAATTGCATGCTAGGATTGGTGAATTGTGTGTTATAATAATGTATATAAATGTAGATTTGATTAAGGATAAAATATGAAATTTGTTTGATTGAGTGGTGTTAAAAATGGAGGCTAAGAAATTAATTAGGGTAACTAGGTGATGATCATGATCTAATGCAAACTAGCCTAAGTAGACTTGCTAGAATTGATATAGGTTGATGTGTGTTGATTGATGCGTGATTGTGTTGATTGTGTGTGCATGCTATAGGATGTGTGATTCATCATGCGGGCGTTAGTTTTTAGCTTGATTGTGTAGGTACGGTGTAGGAGCTCGCCGCCTAGGCGCGTGGACCCGTTTGGAGCTTCTACCAGGTCCGTTTAGGACTCGTTCTCTGTTTTACGCTATTCTATTGTATATTTGATTTATCATGTGCAGGACGAGTTAAGTGGCGTTTTATCGGATCCCACTTAACTCGGGCCATTTAGCCAACAGTTTTATTTCGGATTAATAACCCTCGAGGATGAGATCCCTCGAGTTTGTTTTCGAACTTCAGATCCAGCTCACGATGCCTTCGGGCCTATTGTATAAATCCCAACCCAGGCCTATATATATATAGTTTTCGTGTTTTCGGTGAGAGATGGAATGAGGGTTACTTGCGGCCACGTCTTCAGATAGGGCGTGTGCCCGGAAGAGCGGGCTCTGGAGCTGGGGAGAACCCACTTCGTTCCCGAAGGATCCGGACAACTCCACCTTTGAGTTCCTCAAACCCGGAGAAGTGTGGAGGTTTACGGGTACTGCAATGCAGCGCATGTCTAGACTTGTGGTTCAAAGGGTACTGAAGGCGACTGCCTGAGAGTGCTCGGCCTTTGTGCTCAAGGCCAGGAGTAATATGGAAGGTGCAGAGGGCGGTAAGGAATGAAATTTGATGCGAGAAGCGATAGAGAAATGGCCAAGGTATGAGAATGAGAAAGAAAGGGGGACGCTGTCGACTCGAGGGCGACGGCCCGACGGTGACGGCTCCCGTATGTGCCCTGATGAGAGTTCTTGAGGAAGTATATGGTTTTGATTCAACAGGAGAGTTTGCTCTCCTGTGCCAGATTGATATTAGTTATTTTCCGGGCCGGTAACACTCGTTACTGACGGTTTTTCTATATATATGTAGGTGAGGAATGCGAGCGATGAAAGCTGTCGGGACTGCGGAGGAGCAGCACGGAACCGCGCACACATGTACCTGCCGCGTGTAACGTATAATGACGGTGTGTTATTGCTACGTGAATGATAACTTTGATGTGTTTGTTTAGATAAATTGCTTGTTATGAAATGAATGGATAAATGTGAATGAGTAGTGAGTTTGGAGTTCAGGCTCGGTTCAATTGAAACGAAAGAGATAATGATGAATGCTACGATAGATTATCATGTTTTATCGTATTTTGATAAAATAGTATATATTTTCTTTTGGTTTCTCATTTATTATTTTGTCTTGTTTTTGCTTGTACATCATATCATGCATGTAGGACCACGTTAGAACCCAATCGTTCTCATTCATGCATTTCATATTTGCATCTCCATCTTGAGACGCCGAGAGTAGATCCTGGTCGGCTTAACCGAATCTAGTAGATTAACGAACGGTTCGGTCGCCGGTGACATTTCCGGGTCGGTTCACGGGTGAGCCGAAACGGGGTGTTACAACAGTGGTATCAGAGCCAACTCTTGGCATATGCTCTCTGATACCAGCAGTGGTATCAGAGCCAACTCTTGGCATATGTTCTCTGATACCAATAGTGGTATCAGAGCTAACCCTTGGTTGATTAAGATGGTAGATGCATTACAGGTTACATGTGTGCCGAAGCTGCTCCGAGCTGTACCGACAGGTATTTTTCTGTCTTTATGTTTTTGTTCACAGATTTTCTTACCTAACAGTGGTGTGACAGGGTGAGTAGATTAGAGTAGGGTACACAAACAGGATGGTGACACAGACCCGTCGGACGCAGATCAGGACCCCATCGCCTCCAGTAGTCAGACAGGATAGTCCCGACCATGGTCACAGTGACACAGCTTCCAGTCGACCTAGGACCACCGTGCCACCAGCAGAAACGAGTGTACCGGTATCAGCTAGTCGTCGCACAGAGAGCCATCGTCGAGACAGTCGACGCGACAGTCACCGCAGTGGGAGTAGTCGACAGGAAAGGGATGCTGCAATAGCTAGGCTAGTTGAGGTTCAGATGCAAATGCAGCAGAATCAGGAGGAATTTAGGAGAGAGCTCAGACAGATAGCTCTATCAGTGGCTAGAGCAGAGAAGAGACCAGCCGTGGATGAAGAAGCGCAAGGAGAGCCAGTAGCGCCCATGGGCCCTCCGCCGCCGCCTCCTCCTCCACCGCTGCAACAGGGAGCTACCCCCGCAACAGCTCCTCTGGTTGCCCCACTTCAGGCAAGGATGAGACAGGACGCCGGTGGACCTGCGATAGCAGGTAGCGGGCAAACCGTAGGGGGAGTGGAGCAGTTGGAGGTGACAGTGTACCAGTTGGTACGGGATCACAGATTCCTCGTTATGAGCAAGCAGAGGGTTCAAATAGATCTGTAGACGTGAGGAGTTTGGAATTGTGGCAATATGAGAGATTCGTGAAGAATGGCGGACGACCTTTCTTTGGGAAGTTGGATGCTGAGGAGGCATTCCTATGGATATCGTCGGCCATAGGAGTGTTTGATAGTATGGCATGCCCCGTAGAACACAGAGTGCGCGTCGTCACAGGAGCATTCCAAGACGAAGCGAGGATATGGTGGAGTTCGGTGCAGAATTCTGTATTTGCTCATCGCCAGCCTCAGGACATCACTTGGGAGGAATTCAGAGTGGAATTCGATGGAAAGTATTTTCCACCAGATGTTAGGAGAAGGAAGGAACGAGAGTTCCAGATGTTGAGGCAAGGGCCTATGACAGTAGTACAGTATGAGACGAGGTTTAGAGCGTTGGAGAGATTTGCACCAGATTTGGTTCCAACCGAAGGAAGAAGAATAGAGCGCTTCTATGAAGGCCTCCATCATGAGATTCGGATGGCATACTTGGATAGGAAGTTTACTACCCTCGGTGACGTAGTGAGAGCTGCAGGTGAAGCAGAGCGGGTGATAGCTACACGACCACGTCGAGATGTCGACCAGAGGCAGCAACATCCGAGGCCATATCAGCCAGAACAGGGGGCACAGCAGAGACGACGTGTTGATGCGCCAGTAGCCATGAGAGCCATGGATGGCCAGGTACAGGGCAACAGAGCCCCATTCTGTCAGAGTTGCCAACGCCATCATTGGGGAGAGTGCAGAGCAAGCAGAAATGTATGCTACAACTGCGGTCAGCCAGGGCACCGAGCCGCAGAGTGCAGAGTAGGCACTAGGGTTTGTTACAACTGTGGTCAGCCAGGACACAGGGCCGCAGAGTGCAGAGGAGGCACTAGGGCCTGTTACAGTTGCGGTCAACCGGGACATAGGGCTGCAACGTGTCCGACTAACCGGAGCCAGCAGTTGACACTCCCAGCGCCTCAGCAGAGACTTGCACTTCCAGCTCCCCAGCAGCAGTCACAGCAGAGAGGCCAACAGGGCCATGGACAAGGCCAGAGAGGTGGGGACCAACAACCACCAAGGCGGCAGCAAAGGGGACCAGATCAGAGAGGGTACATGGCTGCAGGACAGACTAGGAAGCAGACGGGTAGGGCACAGCCACAGCCACAGTTAGCTCAGAATCAGGCCGCACCATCTGCACTAGAGCAGCAGCAACCAGCAAGGATGTACGCAGCCACCGTAGCAGAGGCCCTTGAGGATACGACGGTCGTGACAGGTACGCTTTCCGTAGGCCTTGTACCTGCACGTGTCTTGTTTGATTCTGGATGTACGCACTCCTTCATTTCGTACATGCACACTAATAGGATAGGATATAAGATAGAGGAGTTAGGACATTCACTGTTAGTGTCCACCCCCGCCGGTAGTGTAATAGCTACGGGCGAGTGTGTGCGTGATGTCCCTGTTGAGATTCAACAGCGACAGCTTGTAGCCGATCTGATACTATTCAAGCTACAAGAATTTGATGTGATATTTGGGATGAATTGGATGTCCAAGCAAGGAGCAGTGATAGATTGTCGAAGGAAGACTGTGACTTTCCGCCATGGAAGGCGCCGTTTCTTCTTCCAAGGTCAGGGCCGAGACAGGGAGCAAGGATGGATATCCTATCAGAGTGCAGTGAGACAACTGGACAGAGGCAGTGAACTGATAATGGCAGCGTTAGTTTCGACTGAGCAGAGTGGACCAGGGGAACAACCGAGTACAGAGGAGATTCCAGTGGTCTGCGAATTTACAGATGTATTTCCTGAGGAGATTACTGGATTGCCGCCAGACAGAGAGGTGGATCTTGCCATCGAGTTGATGCCTGGCACAGCCCCAATTTCGAGAGCTCCGTATAGGATGGCACCTCTGGAGCTCAAGGAACTGAAGGAACAGCTACAGACACTGTTAGACCAAGGATTCATCAGACCGAGCGTTTCCCCTTGGGGCGCGCCGGTGTTATTTGTGAGGAAGAAGGATGGAAGCATGCGGTTATGCATAGATTACAGGATGCTAAACCATGCAACGGTTAAGAATAGATACCCTCTTCCTCGTATTGATGATTTATTTGACCAGTTGAGCTTAGCAGTTGTCTTTTCGAAGATTGATTTGAGATCAGGATACTACCAACTGAGGATTAGAGCAGAAGACATCCCGAAGACTGCGTTCAGGACGAGATATGGACACTACGAGTTTCTGGTCATGCCGTTTGGATTGACCAATGCTCCAGCAACATTTATGGACTTGATGAACCGAGTGTTCAATCAGTACTTGGACCAGTTTGTGATCGTCTTTGTGGATGACATACTGGTATATTCTTCATCTAAGGAAGAACATGCGCAACACCTGAGGATTGTGTTGCAAACACTGAGAGAGCATAGGTTGTATGGGAAATTTTCGAAGTGCAGTTTCTGGTTGTCAGAGGTGAATTTTCTCGGCCACATCATCTCAGCATCAGGCATCTCAGTGGATCCAGCTAAGATAGAGGCAGTAGTGCAGTGGGAACAACCGAAGACACCTACGGAGGTTCGGAGTTTTCTGGGATTGGCTGGATACTACAGACGGTTCATTCAGGACTTCTCTTCCATAGCAGCCCCTCTGACGCGACTGACTAGGAAAGAGGAACGGTTCATATGGACAGACGAATGTGAGCGGAGTTTCAGGATGCTAAAGGAGAGGTTGACTTCGGCGCCCATCCTCGCATTGCCTGAGGGGCATGAGGATTTTGTAGTGTATACTGATGCCTCAGGGATTGGCTTAGGTTGTGTTTTGATGCAGAAGGATAAGGTTATTGCTTATGCATCTCGTCAGCTCAAGGTGCATGAGCGTAACTATCCTACTCATGACCTAGAGCTTGCTGCAGTCATATTCGCTCTCAGAATATGGAGGCACTATCTATATGGGACATCTTTCAGACTTCTAACTGATCACCAGAGTCTGAAATATATCTTCACGCAGAAGGATCTGAATAGCAGACAGAGGAGATGGTTGGAGATGTTAGCTGATTACGAGGTCGACATAGCATACCATGAGGGCAAGGCGAATGTGGTAGCCGATGCATTGAGCAGGAAGCCAGGATTCTTGTACACCGCAGGATTAGCAGCATTGTCAGTGACCGAGCACACTACGAGCCAGAGACAGTTAGTTGGGATGATGGCGCGACTTACGATTCAGCCAAGCGTGCTTGAGCAGATTCAGATTGCACAGGAGGCAGATCCGCAGTTGAAGCAATGGTTGGAACACGGAACACATCAGGAATTGGCCAGGGATACAGACGGATTAGTCAGATTGAGAGGCCGACTATTCGTGCCTAATGTTCCAGAGTATCCCGGACTTCGAAGTACTATTCTTCACGAAGCTCACACGTCGAGATGCTCAGTACACCCAGGTGGAGTGAAGATGTACCACGATGTCCGACGAACCTATTGGTGGCCAGGAATGAAGAGAGAAGTATATGATACAGTGGCTAGATGTTTGGTATGCCAGCAAGTGAAAGCCGAGCACGTACGTCCAGGTGGAATGCTACAACCGTTGGAAACCCCAGAGTGGAAGTGGGAGAGTATAGCTTACGACTTTGTAGTTGGTTTACCTAAGACCCGCCAACAAAAGGATGCTATATGGGTCATAGTGGATCGACTTACAAAGAGCGTACACTTCATACCGATCAGGATGGATTACCCACTGACCACATTGGCTACGCTGTATAGAGATCAGATAGTCAGGTTACACGGCGTACCGCGGGAGATCATATCAGACAGGGATCCGAGGTTCACATCACGATTTTGGAAGGCCTTTCAGGCAGCTATGGGTACAGAATCGAGATTCAGCACAGCTTTCCATCCTCAAACAGATGGACAGACGGAAAGAACCATACAGACCCTGGAAGACTTGCTTCGCGCATGTATCCTAGATTTCGGAGGGAGTTGGGAAGAACACCTACCTTTGGTGGAATTCTCCTACAACAACAGCTATCAGGCCACGATTGGAATGGCACCGTTCGAAGCACTGTACGGCAGACCATGCAGATCCCCAGTGTGTTGGGTGCAGGGCAGCGAACCAGTAGTAGTTGGGCCAGAAATGATCCAGCAGACACAAGAAGTGGTAATGAGGATTAGAAGAAGAATGAGGTCAGCTCAAGATAGACAAAAGAGTTACGCAGACCAGCGCAGACGTGAGGTTCATTTCGCGTTAGGAGATCACGTTCTCCTGAAGGTCTCTCCGACTAAGGGAAACACGAGATTCGGGACGCGAGGGAAACTCAGTCCGCGCTATATTGGACCCTTTGACGTGATTGAGCGCATTGGACCAGTGGCATATAGGCTAGCATTGCCTCCTCACCTATCAGCTGTGCATGATGTCTTCCACGTGTCAATGTTGAAGAAGTATCACCCTGACAACTCTCATGTTGTCAGCTTCAAAGAGGTAGAGCTGCAACCGGACCTGACGTACCCAGAGGATGCAGTCCGAATCGTGGACCGAAGAGTGAAGATTCTCCGAAGAAAAGAAGTTCCCCTAGTACGAGTGCAATGGACCCGACGAGGAGTTGAAGAAGCTACGTGGGAACGAGAAGATGAGATGAGGAAGCGATACCCGGAGTTGTTCGAGCAACCAGCTTCACAACCAGATACTACGCCAACACGTACATTTAGATGAGGAACGAGGTTGAAAACTTCCTTAGTTAAAATTTCGAGGACGAAATTTTTCTAAGGAGGGAAGGTTGTAAAACCCGTGACTCGAGCCAGAGTTTTACGGGAGTGAACCAGTCGGTTCAACCGTCGGTTCGAATCGAGTCAGCTTCATGGACCGCGAGCTGAGTTGAGGCCAGCTGTGAGTTATGAGCGATGAGGGTCATGTATGCTCAAATGTACGATGATAACGCCTAAAAGATGATGAAAAATGGGTTATCAAGTATATGGAGGTATGCAGTATTGATTGTTATTTTTATTTGATCGTAGAATATTTTTTAGGGCCGAATGACGAGTTAGGACGCGTTTGATTATATTCGGGTGGGTTATTAGTTATAGAGCATGTCATTTGGATGTTGTTGTGTTTGTTTTATTTTATAGAATTTTTCCATATTTTTCTAGATTTTTTTTAGAATTTATTACGAACTAGTTATTATTTTGACTCGAGTCGGAATCGAGTCAATACTAAATTACGAGTTTGCCACTAGCCATGTTTTTCATCCTCCCGACCTTCCTCACCCCAAACCCTCGCCGCCGCCATTGCCGCGTGTTGCCGCCGCCGCCGCTGCCGACGCCGGGCTGCCGCCGATCGACGCTGCCCCGCTCCGTCGTGCCGTCGCCGTGCCGCCACGACCCACCCCGGCCACCGTCTCGCCGCCACGACGCCGGAATCGCCCCACGAAACCACCTCGGCCGCCGCCACTTCGGGCCGGATTCCGCCGCCGTCCGGGCCGCTCCGCCGCCGGTGTGACCCTGACGAGCACCCTCTCGCCGTCGCCGACATTTCCCCCATCATCCCGAGCGCCGTCGAGGCCGGCCGGAGCCCGGATCGGAGACACGCCGCCGCCGCCGCCCATTTTCGACGCCGCCGTCGACGGCCATCGCCGCCTCGGTTGCTTTGTTTGACACCGCCATTGGACCGAGCTCGTCGAGCTGGTGCCGATAGACCCCCTGATTGCCCCGTCCCGAATCATCGCCGGAAAACCGCCGACATTCGCCGGAAAATTGGATTCGTGGGAATTTCGCCGGATCATCCGCCGAATGCACCTAGTCCATTCTGATTGGACTTCGGACGCCGCTAGGTGCCGAATTCGAGTTTCGAGCCACGAATCGGAAACCCTAGTCGTGTCACGGTGACCATGGTCGGGACTATCCTGTCTGACTACTGGAGGCGATGGGGTCCTGATCTGCGTCCGACGGGTCTATGTCACCATCCTGTTTGTGTACCCTACTCTAATCTACTCACCCTGTCACACCACTGTTAGGTAAGAATATCTGTGAACAAAAACATAAAGACAGAAAAATACCTGTCGGTACAGCTCGGAGCAGCTTCGGCACACATGTAACCTGTAATGCATCTACCATCTTAATCAACCAAGGGTTAGCTCTGATACCACTACTGGTATCAGAGAACATATGCCAAGAGTTGGCTCTGATACCACTTCTGGTATCAGAGAGCATATGCCAAGAGTTGGCTCTGATACCACTGCTGGTATCAGAGAGCATATGCCAAGAGTTGGCTCTGATACCACTGCTGGTATCAGAGAGAATATGCCAAGAGTTGGCTCTGATACCACTTTGTAACACCCCGTTTCGGCTCACCCGTGAACCGACCCGGAAATGTCACCGGCGACCGAACCGTTCGTTAATCTACTAGATTCGGTTAAGCCGACCAGGATCTACTCTCGGCGTCTCAAGATGGAGATGCAAATATGAAATGCATAAATGAGAACGATTGGGTTCTAACGGAGTCCTACATGCATGCTATGATGTACAAGCAAAATAAGACAAAACAACAAATGAAAAACCAAAAGAAAATATATATTATTTTATGAAAATACGATAACACCTAGCAATCTACCATGACATTAAATCATTATCTCATTCGTTTTTACCCGAGCCGAGTCTGAACTCCAAGGCTCCCTACTCAGTCATATTTATCAGTTCGTTTCATAACAAGTAATTCATTCAAGACAAAAACATTGTAATAATCATTCACACAGCATTAACACACCGTCATTATACGTTACACGCGGCAGGTACATGTGTGCGCGGTTCCGTGCTGCTCCTCCGCAGTCCCGACAGCTTTCATCGCTCGCATTCCTCACCTACATATATATAGAAAAACCGTCAGTAACGAGTGTTACCGGCCCGGAAAATAACTAATATCAATCTGGCACAGGAGAGCAAACTCTCCTGTTGAATCAAAACCATATACTTCCTCAAGAACTCTCATCAGGGCACATACGGGAGCCGTCACCGTCGGGCCGTCGCCCTCGGGTCGACAGCGTCCCCCTATCTTTCTCATCCTCATACCTTGGCCATTTCTCTATCGCTTCTCGCATCAAATTTCATTCCTTACCGCCCTCTGCACCTTCCATATTACTCCTGGCCTTGAGCACAAAGGCCGAGCACTCTCAGGCAGTCGCCTTCAGTACCCTTTGAACCACAAGTCTAGACATGCGCTGCATTGCAGTACCCGTAAACCTCCACACTTCTCCGGGTTTGAGGAACTCAAAGGTGGAGTTGTCCGGATCCTTCGGGAACGAAGTGGGTTCTCCCCAGCTCCAGAGCCCGCTCTTCCGGGCACACGCCCTATCTGAAGACGTGGCCGCAAGTAACCCTCATTCCATCTCTCACCGAAAACACGAAAACTATATATATATAGGCCTGGGTTGGGATTTATACAATAGGCCCGAAGGCATCGTGAGCTGGATCTGAAGTTCGAAAACAAACTCGAGGGATCTCATCCTCGAGGGTTATTAATCCGAAAAAAGAACTGTTGGCTAAATGGCCCGAGTTAAGTGGGATCCGATAAAACGCCACTTAACTCGTCCTGCACATGATAAATCAAATAAACAATAGAGTAGCGTAAAACAGAGAACGAGTCCTAAACGGACCTGGTAGAAGCTCCAAACGGGTCCACGCGCCTAGGCGGCGAGCTCCTACACCGTACCTACACAATCAAGCTAAAAACTAACGCCCGCATGATGAATCACACATCCTATAGCATGCACACACAATCAACACAATCACTCATCAATCAACACACATTAACCTATATCAATTCTAGCAAGTCTACTTAGGCTAGTTTGTATTAGATCATGATCATCGCCTACTTACCCTAATTAATTTCTTAGCCTCCATTTTTAACACCACTTAATCAAACAAATTTTAGATTTTATCCTTAATCAAATCTATATTTATATACATTATTATAACACGCAATTCACCAATCCTAGCATGCAATTCTAATAATAAAAACTTTCAAATAATTAAATTAAAATAAATTATACCTCGCGTCGTCGAAAATCGGCGACGGCTAGGGTTTCCGTTTCGTGGCTCGAAACTCGAATTCGGCACCTAGCGGCGTCCGAAGTCCGATCAGATTGGACCGGGTGCGTTCGGCGGATGATCCGGCGAATTTCCCACGAATCCAATTTTCCGGCGGTTCCGGCGGTTTTCCGGCGAATGTCGGCGGTTTTCCGGCGGATTCCGACGGTTTTCCGGCGATGATTCGGGACGGGGCAATCAGGGGGTCTATCGGCACCAGCTCGACGAGCTTGGTCCGATGGCGGTGTCAAACAGAGCAACCGAGGCGGCGATGGCCGTCGGCGGCGGCGTCGAAAATGGGCGGCGGCGGCGGCGTGCTCCGATCGGGGCTCCGGCCGGCCTCGACGGCGGTCGGGATGATGGGGGAAACGTCGGCGACGGCGAGGGGGTGCTCGTCAGGGTCACACCGGCGGCGGAGCGGCCCGGACGGCGGCGGAATCCGGCCCGAAGTGGCGACGGCCGAGGTGGTTTCGTGGGGCGATTCCGGCGTCGTGGCGGCGAGACGGTGGCCGGGGTGGGTCGGTGGCGGCACGGCGACGGCACGACGGAGCGGGGCGGCGTCGATCGGCGGCAGCGCGGCGTCGGCAGCGGCGGCGGCGGCAACGCGGCAATGGCGGCGGCGAGGGTTTGGGGTGAAGAAGGGTCGGGAGGATGAAGAACATGGCGTGCGATGGCATTTTCGTAATTAAGCATTGACTCGATTCCGACTCGAGTCAAAATAATAACTAGTTCGTAATAAATTCTAAAAAAAATCTAGAAAAATATGGAAAAATCCCATAAAATAAAACAAACACAACAACATCCAAATGACATGCTCTATAACTAATAACCCACCCGAATACTCATCTATATCGCGTCCTAATTCGTCATTCGGCCCTAAAAATATTCTACGATCAAATAAAAATAACAATCAATACTGCATACCTCCACATACTTGATAACCCATTTTTCATCATCTTTTAGGCGTTATCATCGTACACTTGAGCATACATGACCCTCATCGCTCATAACTCACAGCTGGCCTCAACTCAGCTCGCGGTCCATGAAGCTGACTCGACTCGAACCGACAGTTGAACCGACTGGTTCACTCCCGTAAAACTCTGACTCGAGTCACGGGTTTTACATGAGATCCCTCGAGTTTGTTTTCGAACTTCAGATCCAGCTCACGATGCCTTCGGGCCTATTGTATAAATCCCAACCCAGGCCTATATATATATAGTTTTCGTGTTTTCGGTGAGAGATGGAATGAGGGTTACTTGCGGCCACGTCTTCAGATAGGGCGTGTGCCCGGAAGAGCGGGCTCTGGAGCTGGGGAGAACCCACTTCGTTCCCGAAGGATCCGGACAACTCCACCTTTGAGTTCCTCAAACCCGGAGAAGTGTGGAGGTTTACGGGTACTGCAATGCAGCGCATGTCTAGACTTGTGGTTCAAAGGGTACTGAAGGCGACTGCCTGAGAGTGCTCGGCCTTTGTGCTCAAGGCCAGGAGTAATATGGAAGGTGCAGAGGGCGGTAAGGAATGAAATTTGATGCGAGAAGCGATAGAGAAATGGCCAAGGTATGAGAATGAGAAAGAAAGGGGGACGCTGTCGACTCGAGGGCGACGGCCCGACGGTGACGGCTCCCGTATGTGCCCTGATGAGAGTTCTTGAGGAAGTATATGGTTTTGATTCAACAGGAGAGTTTGCTCTCCTGTGCCAGATTGATATTAGTTATTTTCCGGGCCGGTAACACTCGTTACTGACGGTTTTTCTATATATATGTAGGTGAGGAATGCGAGCGATGAAAGCTGTCGGGACTGCGGAGGAGCAGCACGGAACCGCGCACACATGTACCTGCCGCGTGTAACGTATAATGACGGTGTGTTATTGCTACGTGAATGATAATTTTGATGTGTTTGTTTAGATAAATTGCTTGTTATGAAATGAATGGATAAATGTGAATGAGTAGTGAGTTTGGAGTTCAGGCTCGGTTCAATTGAAACGAAAGAGATAATGATGAATGCTACGATAGATTATCATGTTTTATCGTATTTTGATAAAATCGTATATATATTTTCTTTTGGTTTCTCATTTATTATTTTGTCTTGTTTTTGCTTGTACATCATATCATGCATGTAGGACCACGTTAGAACCCAATCGTTCTCATTCATGCATTTCATATTTGCATCTCCATCTTGAGACGCCGAGAGTAGATCCTGGTCGGCTTAACCGAATCTAGTAGATAAACGAACGGTTCGGTCGCCGGTGACATTTCCGGGTCGGTTCACGGGTGAGCCGAAACGGGGTGTTACACTCATTGCCAGGAGGACTGTTACAGGCGTAACTGTGGGACTCGCCGGGAGCTAGGATTTGGCATCTGTTCCTAGTCATCCCGCATCTAAGAGGGATAGCCGGGGCTATCCAAGTGGTGGAAACAACTTATCGAGACTAATCCGTATTATAGTTGCAAGCATGATCGGGCAGTGGTGCATGGTGCATGTCGGGATACCAAGCTGGATGCTGGGACCTGAGATGAGAGTAGCGGTAAAATGAGTGGTACTTGGTGCCAACTATATCGCTACAAGGAAACCTCAAGATGGCAAGCATTCTAACATTTGGAGTGAGCATGGTGTGATGAGCGAACACCAGTGTGGCGCTATACGTAGTGGTCAAATTGTCGGCGGAGCGAGGTTGATGTTAACCAAGCGTACCGATAAGTAGTGCCAAATTGTGCCGAGCAGTGCCAAGCAAGGCCGAGCAAGGATGAGCGATAGCAAGCAGCACCGAGTGTACCCAGAAGAATAGCAGGTACGTGGGCCCAAGCATCAGAGATGACCGAGCTAAATACTGGCATACGGTATTTGTCTAAGGTTGATGAGCGCTACGTGGTTCTAGTGGTATGGGAGACTACTGGGACTTGGAGCGGTACATTTGCAGGAACTTGGCGGGAGGTGTGGGGCTAGCTAGGGTCGAACTAGGTGGGTTCGACCATGTAGCCAGGGCGCGTCGGAGAATTGTTTGATCGAGAATTGCCGATAAGATTTGCTGAGGTGTTGAGATCTTATGTAAACCAGTAGAGAAAAGTTGGTTGTGACAAATTTTGGAGATGCAGATCCTTGGACGTTGGGCAGTTGGAGGTTGTTGGCAGTTACAACAGATTCCAATTGCTGAATGTGGACATAATCTCAGGTAGGTGAGGATCTGGATCTGCATATGGATATTGAAGATTGTTGCACTGTTGTAACAAACATAGAGATCTCTATATGATGGGACGTGCCTTTGTGTAGAGAGGAACAAACTTGAATTTGTGGGAATCTCTAAGTGGAAAAGAGATAACTTTGATCGTGCAAGGAGACGCTTGAAGCCATCATGACCAGTTCTTTGAGTCTAAGTGCTGGGACTTCAAGGGAACTATCGGGGTAGTCGTTTGCAGGGATCAAGGCACACAATTCCTGTTCTATGACCTGATTGTATTTTTAGCTGAGGGGAAATTATATGTAAATAGGCCAACTAGGGGTTGGCTTGGGGTCGTGCATGTGAGGACGCATTGTGAGTGGCGTACTCGGCTGTTCTCACAACCTCCCTTTCAAGAAAGGAGGTAGGCCGTGGGGTTTGCATGTATACGGTAGCAAGTAGTCAGGGTAGATTGTCTACTTGTTTCCTTTGTTTTGAGTTAATGAAATTAAGGTTGGAGTAGGGGCTCCGTAATTTTGTGGTGTCAATGTCGACGTCGTGTTAGGCGTGGTACCAATAGCATGGTCTTGGATTCCAGATCTTGTGAACCGAAGGGGTAATCGGTTGGACGCGTCGAACCATAGTACCTTGGCACGGCTGCATATTAGCAGTCATTGGTGCATATTCCTGCATGGTGTTTGGTCAATAGAATTATTGGTACCGGCAACTAGAGTTGGACGCCGGCAGTTGGGTGCAATCTAGTGTCTAGAGTGCTTGTGCGTGTGATATTGTTGTTTCCTTATCGTAGTATTTTGCATGAGTGCTGCGTGCTTGTGGAAGACTGGTGTTTCCAGGAAGGAAATACACTGCATGGTTGTGGTTTACGGCGACAAATTCTTGACATTTCTAGCGATGATTCTGTTCAAATTTTGGTGATAAGTAATGTCTGCACAACAGATCTTACAACGTAGAATCAACCACAACTTATGGAACAACCGGAGGGGACCTGACGGATGAGTTCTAGCGGTCCAAAGTACGGTTTTTGCCAGGTAAGCTGGAATTGATCTGTTTTCCAACAACTCCGGCAATTAGCAGATGGGGATGGATGTAGGTGATGACTCGCTTGAAAGCCTGAAAAACAAAGTTTTCGATAGTACAAACTGCACCTCAATCAGAGGGCTAGGGATTTGCCATAATACTTGATATACTGAACCCGTTTGGTTTAAATCTCTTTAATCGGTGCTATTTAAAATTTTAATTATAATAATTAAATTAATATCTTTTAATTAAAAAATTTTAAACCACTCAAGTAATTACTACACCAGGAAATCCCTACCTAAGTCAGAGAAATATATGGGGAGTTACGGCCATCCAAAGTTAGAATTTTGCCGGGCCAAGTACAAGGGTGCAATTCCAACTCTCTGGCTTCATGATGACATGGCAGTAAACTAGATTGACCTGCTGACATGTGCAGACACATGCTGACATGGCTTCCACGCATCCAATTGCATAAATACATATATAACTTATCGGTAAACTATCAACAGTGCCAACAAAACTCATAATTGGACTGAACTCATCTTTAGTGTGCACTAACCAACTCGAACACTAACCGTAAGGCAACCACCAGTCGAAATCGAACCAAACTCGATGGCACAAACAAGGAAGACCAACTCATGACTTTAGTTGCAAACTACAGGACCTATCACTAACCAAAAAGATGAAAATGGCTCTCTAGCAAATACGACCCTAAATAAAGCCTAAAGAACTATAAAGCCACCAAGCACAGAACCAGACCAAACCAAACCAACAAAGGCAAACCAAAACAACAAAGCCAAACCACATCTAACCGAACCAAACTGAATCATAATAAAACCTTGGAGCGAAGGCCAGGGCTTTATACCAATTCCTCGTGATTTCGATGCTTCACCCTTATTGTCATCGGACAATCAACACTTGCACAAGAGGATGCAGTTCTGGCACTAGCAACAATACATGTTCCAACTACCGAGTCATGCATTTCATCAGGTTAAGAGGAATTGCAAGAAGACGCATCTATTGAAGTTGTCACTCAACCCACCACATCGACCTCATCGACAATATCAACACAACTATTGTTTGACACTACAAAGTCAACTGAGACACAAGTTGCACCATCTCACAACCAACCCCACCTCAGAATGACTTACAGTCTCCTCAAGCATTCTCTCAAGCTATTTATTTGACTTCTATACGACCTGCAAAGTCAGCATCGTGTTAGAACATGCATTGATGATCTCATTGGTGATTCCTCGATTCTTTTCTGTTCATGACAAATGTTAGAGATCAATCATTGACTTACTCAAAAGCTCTTTTTCATGCAAAGTTTGACAAACATATTGTTTCTATGCATGAGGAAATTGAATCCCTTGAAAAAAATAAATTTGAGAACTTGTCAAACAACCTAAATGATAGAAAATTAAAGATTGTAAATGAGTTTATAAAATGATAGAAGGCATTGATAGTATTGAAGATGAAGGTACAAAGGACACTTAATAGAGTTGAAATACTACACACAATGGGAAGGTTTTGATTTTAATAAAATTTTTCCTCCTGTTGTTAAATATACTTTTATTCACATGTGTAATAACTTGACTTAAAGTGCAAACTAATGAGCATAGGTCATCTCTTCAAAAGTGTTTAACTGAAGTTGAAGATCTATAGTCTATTCTCACTAATAAATAAGATCTTTCCCCAATAGGTATTATATGTGGGACTAAATTGAGGCTATTATAATCCACCTACCATAAGAAATTCTGTATTATGAATTCCTACACTTGGCTCGTAGCTATCACGAGTGCACACCTTTCTTGTCATATGGCCAGTAGCCTAACCTACGTCCTTAGTCCAGCCTACTATTTAATACAAAACCAAGTTACTTTAATATCAAGTGTAACGAATTCACCCAAAGTACAAACTAATGAGCCTACGTCATTTCTTCAAAAGTTGTTAACCGAAGTTAAAGATCTATAGTTCATTCTCATTAACATATAGGATCTTAACCCAATAGGTATTAGATGTGTGGCTAAGTTGGGTTTATTACAGTGTGTTACTAGCTTTAGTTGCCTTATATTACTTGAAATTGCACAAGGAAAAGAAGGCTATGGTCTTTTGAAATAGTCATTGTATGGCCTTAAGTAGTCTCCAAGGCAATGGTATAAAACGTTTGATTCCTGTATGGTTGGCAATCATTATTCCAGAAGTTAGTATGATAATTGTGTTTACCTTTCAGATGAGTCTTTTATTTATCTATATTTCTATGTGGAGGAGATGTTAATTGCTTCTTAGAATAAATCTATAATTAATGTTTATAAAGGCCTTACTCAATAGTGGGTTTGAGATGAAAGATTTGAGTGCAGCTAAAATGATTCTTGGATTGGAGATTTGAAGAGATCAACACAATTATGTGTAACACCACAATTATATTGAGAAAGTTTTATAGCAATTCACTATGAAGAATTGTAAACCAGTCAATACACCTCTTACTGCACACTTTAAATTATCTACATATCTTTTATCAATGACAATCAAAGATATTGAATACATGTCTCGTTTACCATACTACAATGTAGTTAGGAACATTATGTGCAACACCACAATTTCGCCCAAAAAACGAACCATATCTTGATGTTGTAATTCAAAAAACAATTTGTTAGACTGCCAGTATACAAACACTACGGAAGTAGATCTCAACCTTGAAAGAGGCTTAAGACGACAACCTTAATTATGGTTTAGTCTTGCAAGTATACTTAGTGGTTTCGTCGAACAGACTTAACCAGAAATTTTTTAAGACAGGACAAATAGTGTCCAAATGAGCTGAAATTTAGACCAATGGGCCTTGACACCCAAGGGCTTGGTATAAAAATTTCCAAGTGTTGGACCATAAGCCAACACGGTAAATAAGGCCCACTAAAATCAGGTTAAGGTGCTGGGAATAATATTCCTGAGTTGTGTATTAATTTTCTTGAGTCTTGTTCATAAGCTTGGAGACTTTAAATGGGCCTGGGTAAAAGGGTAGAGTTAGCCAACACCGTGGTTATTAGCCCAACAAAATCTCACATTAAAGCCCATGTAATTGGGCTTGAGTGGAGCTCGGGAAGGGTAGGCCTTGGCTAAGGCATTATTGGAGTTGGCAGGACCTAATTGGCTTGGAAAATTTCTACCAAATTATTTGCTCAACCATAGCCATGAAATTTTATAGAGATGTTATTGGGACACAACCTAAGGTCTGAGTGAAATTCATAAAATTTCACCACTCATACTAGGCTCAATGAATATTGCAACCAAAGCTAGGGAATCACGGTTACACCCTTCATTCCTATGCACCACCAAATTCTGAACTATCATATCCATCTACATGAATTTTATTTGACCCCAAATTTAAAATTTTAATAGTAGATGATTAGTCAGCCCTCCTAAAATTTTTGCCAATTTTATAAAAATATTTTACAGGCTTAACTAAGAGTACAAACTCATAATATAGCCACACATACAAGAAGCACATTATACACATACAACGGTTAGGGGTTTTATTCATGCCTTTACTGAGGTCATTTATCTTAGTATTTTAGTGAGAGAGAGCAAACACGTAGCACAAGAATCATGCAGAAGATGGCATGCAAGGAATACATAAAATAGTGGAGAAAATTAGGGAAAATGACAGATAGGCTACTACAAGTAGTAAGGCAGCCATCTTTCGTCAATTTTATCTCCCATACATGCTCATACAGGTTGAAGAAAGAGAAATTTTCTTCACCAATATCGTAGATCTACCTCCTATAAACAAGATGCAAGTAATAGCATGCAAAAATATGGTGTAGGACAATTATAGCAGATCTACCATGAATGTTCAAACGGGAGACTATGGCATACTCAAAACTACATAACTACTTAATGATGAATGCTAAAATCATAAAATCAACTCCTAAATGCTTCTAACACAATCAGCTACAAGATAAAAATAACAAAAACTTAAACACAATGCACATAAGCAAGCAACCGCAATAAAAAATGAGCACAACATGCCAATGGAGGACCAAGGGGGAGGTCTCTTGGGCCATCCCACCATAAGACCTGGACCTTAGGAATGCCTAGAGTGGCTTAAGAGGGCAAGCAAAAGCCAATGAACGAAGGAGAGGAGGATGGGAGGCAAGGGAGGATCGGAGCAACCAAAGGAAATGGTTGAAAAGTAAAGAAAGGTGGGGTTTTTATAGAAAAGGGAAAACTTGCCAGCAGCACAAGAGCTCTAGCCTCTGCAAAACCAGACCACAGAAGCATGGTCTGACGATGCAAGGGGTGAGGCTGAACTAAACCAAGAATGGGTTTGGCACAAGGGTGTTGTGCTGACACCTTTGCACCAAAATCGGAGCCCTAATTCAACTCTTTTTCCAGCACAAGGGTGTTGGGAGGGTACCTTTGTGCTTGAACCAAATAGCGCGCAGTTAAGATTCACACCCTACGGTAGTCGGGGAGACCTCAAGAACCACATTGTGGGTCTTGTAGGTGCTAGACTGGTTTGAAAAGGGTTCCAAACACACGACAAGCAAACTAAACTCATGAGAAATAGAATCCTAGACCTAACCAGACTCAGCTCAAATAAAAACTGAAAAAATAAGAGCTGAGACTTTGTAGTTTCTAGCCAAGTGGCACCAAGCACTAGGGGATGCTAAGGTCATGGCTCACACAAACCATGGTATGTATATGTACATGGCAAAAAGGGTTGGGCAAGCAACTCAATCTAGATCGAGACCGCACCAGAAGTAAAACCGTCAGACAAAAAGCCCGGGTTTTACATTATGGATGCAATGGTATGCAACGTACCTGATCTTTCATATACTATTAGCATTGTCAGTCATTATATGGCTAATTCCAGAAAAGAACATTTTTTTTGGGCAAGGAAAGAACATTAGGAAGTAGTGAAATGGATTTTGCATTATTTGAGGGCTATTGCAAATGTTTGTTTAGTGTTTGACAAAAACATGGCTAAAGATAGCAACGTTATTGGCTGTGGTTTCTAACTTTGCAAGTGACGGAGACAAGTGAAGATCTTTATCAGGTTATATTTTCACTTTCTATAACTCTGCAACTGGTTGGAAAGCGAGTTTACATGCTATTGTTGCTTTATCAACCACTTAAGCAAAATAAATTTTAGTTACAGAAGACATTCATTTGGCTCAGAGACCTAATTAATGATCTTGGATTTTTATAAGATATTACTACTATATTTTGTGATAGGAAGAGTGCTATTCACTTGACCAAGAACTAGATATATCATAAAAGAACCAACACATCGATGTTAAACACCACTTCATCCGAGTGATTGTAGCAAGAGGTGAAATTACTCTTGGGAAATTTTATATATCTCACAATCCTGTAGATATATTGACTAATCCAGATTCTTCATTCAAGTTAAAGCATTTTTTGGACTTAATTAGTGTTGATTGCAATTAGTGCCCTTAGGGGCTTATTTGATGATGCAGGAACATTGTAACAAATCCAATGAACTTTTTCAAATCGAGCCAAGATAAAGATTTGAAATGTCATTTGTAAGGCTCTACTTCCAATAATATCAGTTATTATTTGAATTGAGAATGAATAATAGTGAGTTATGTCTCCATCTTCTAAAATTCATAAAGACGGTGGCGGGAAAAGGAAGGAATGAATAATAATTTTACTATGGATGGTAAAATTGTTCAATTGTGGACTCAAGTATTCAACCAACATGTTTCTAAATTTAGAACGTTGGATTTTCTTTGACCCAGACAACAATCACTATAAATAGCTCAATCATTTCATTTCATTTCAAGCAACCTATCACTCAATTCAGGTCTCCCATTCTCTTCTTTAAAAAATCCTTTGTGGTGTTTATAAATATCAAGATTTCATTCCTTTCGTGAGATACTGGTTCCAAGTGAGGGTGTGGGTGTGATTTGAATATATATTATAAATATTCTATCACTTTGTAACTTTTCCTTATAGTGGATTTGTACTTTGTCGCCTATAATGTTTCTTCGTTTTGGGGTTTCCAACGTAAATTTTTTTATGTCATTTTTATTTATTTTCTCATTATATTTTTACGGTGCCATCATTATACTCTACCCTTTGAAGTAATTTCTGCTAACATTAGCAATAATAAAAATGGATAATCAAATACCACAATAAAGTACAATACTGTACCGACCTGCCGCCATTTTCAGACTTGGTAAAATTCTACTTTCAGAAAATACAAACTTGATCTTGGAATCATTAATGTACTTAAGTTGTAAGGTTGCACCTCATGTAACTATTAGTTTGTAAACTTAATTAACTTCAAATTTAGAACAAGAACCTTGAGGGACGGTGTTTCTCCATATTCTGTGGTTTTCGACAAACTTATTGACAAGAATATTTCTCCATTATGACAATCTTGTTCACCATGAATTGTAATAAACTTGCATACCTCTAAAGGACTCAAGTACATCTTCTTTCACTTTGTCCAATGTGATCAATTCAACAAGTCATATATAACAAGTACTAAAAGTCCCTTGGATCGACAAACACAACAGGAGACATAGGCCAAGACCTGACCCAGTCACTTGCACCGGTAGTACTACTATCTTCTACTTCATGACCTTCCTCCAAACAATCTGATATTCGTTTGATACACCAAATATCCTCTGCCCATGAAAACCTTCTCCAATATGGAACACCTTCCTTGACAGGGTCCAAGCTGCCCACCTCGGCCACCATGGCTGCACACCCCTTGTCCTTCCTTGCCATGTTATGCACAAACCGGCAGAGTCCCCTCATAAGCCCTTCTCCACCTTTCCCTTGCATGTGTAGACCATACAACAAGTAGACGCCGAAGGGTTTGAAGAAGTTGGGCACCGAGGGGATCCTAGCAAAGGGCAAGCATGAGTCGAGCCACCGGGTGCCGGAGCACCACATGTGTGTTAGCCCGGATGCCCCTTTCACCTGCCAAAGAAAATGCTTACAATGAGAAGAATTCTAAGAGTTTTTAGACATCAGAATTTTGGGATCCGCTACAGCAAACCCAGTGGAGGAGCCCTCTTATATTGGTTCGAATCACTGCAATTAGTGGAATTTGAAGAATATAGCCATAATGTGCAGTTGAACTCCACTAAATGTGTTGATTTAGACTAATAAGAGAGATGCTACAATAGGTTTGCTGTAACATTTGTTGTAGTAAATCCAATTCCCAAAATTTTTGCCCATAAATTTTTGGGTAATAGGATTTTTTGTGATTAAATTATTAGATATAGTCATCTGCCTTGGTGATTTGTGATTGCCTGATTTTTTTCTTTTTTCAATTGCTTCCTATAAGATAGGGCATATACCCGAATTTTTTCTTTTTTGTTTTTCGGAGTAAAATAGCTTATTTAAAAAAGAAAAAAAGAAAAAAAATGTTAGCAGATGTTCTGTCCCTACCTTTAAAATGTTATATATCTCTTATTTATAAAAAAAAAAGTTGCATTCAGAATAAATGTAGGAGATTTGACTAATTAAAATATGACAAAAAATATTCAAATTATTATAATTAATTTATGTTCTCATTCAACTAAGTTTACCATTAAAATGAGATTCTATTTTTAAAATATCATATCAATATTATGGTAGTCTATCTATCTATCTCATTAAGGTTTGTTTATAAAATTAGAGTACTTCTAACATAGGCCTAGCTTGGGGTGGCATCTTGCCTACTAATAAAAAGGGAAAATGCCAACCAAAATATAATTTTTTTAAAAAAAATTGATTATTCTAATCTATATTGTCATTCAATGGAAATTTACCTTTAAATCAGAGTGTATCTTTAATATAGACTTTAATATTTGTGCCACATCTTGTCTATTATTGAAAAATGTCTAGACAAATCATGTATATAACATTAAATTCCATTCCACATGAGCACTTGGATTGAAATTGGCCTTTCACAATACTTCATTTTCATTGTTTTAATTCCGGGGTCCCCTTTATTTATGAGGTCTGGTCTCTTTATTAAGTTAGGAACAGCATAGAGGAATCAACAATTGGCATGCAGGTATCTAGGACAAGTGCTTAATATTAATGAGTACAAACATGTTAGGTATGTCACACTACGAGAATTATAAATGTGAGTAAGACATTTGCCATATTATTGCTAGGATATTTACTATCCACAGTACTCCTTGAATCGCATTATGGTTTTAAAATTCCATTTGAATTTTAAAAATTAATTAATAAGTTGGCTCTGATCAATGACTGACCGAAACAAATTCTGTATGCGAATCTTCCATATTTAACCAAACTACGTACTACAAAAAAGATGAATTTTCTCCACTCATAGGAAAAAGTGGGGAGAAAAGTACCACTTTTCTTTCATTTTTCTCCGCTTCTTCTCCATGCCAATATTTAAAGTGGAGAAAAACTCTTAATTTCTTTCTATATTTAGAAGATTTTAAGATGATTATACTTTAATTTTAAATTTTTTCTCCGTATCAAAAGCGTGGAGAAATTTTTCTCCTCTCAACTTTTCTCTACACTATTTTTGCCCATGTTTTAAGAATGGGAGTAGTGAATACTTAGAGTATGAGTTAATTACCTGGAACCTGCAGATGGCCTTGTGGTTCCAGACGCTAAGCAAAGCCAAGCATGGCGGCAAGCGGCCCGAAAGAGGGTCCCAATGTGGGAGCCACGATTTGGAGAACGCCATGAATGTGCCAAGATTGAGGTTGTTGGCCAAGACGGCGTGAATGTCTTCGGGGAAGAACTCGGAGCTAGACAAGAAGAAGCGGCGGTAAATCGCCTCGGCCAGCGGCGGGGAGAGGCGCACGACGGCGATGGACCGCCCGACGGGGATGCGGTGGGCGTGGACGGGGTGGACGAGGACGGCCGGCGTGCGGAATTTGGAGTAGCCACATTTAATTGTGAAGAGGTTGAGGGAGGCGATGTTGCTGTGCTCGGTGGCAATGTAAGCGTACTGGGCTCCCTCCTGCTTGCACCACTCTTCCAATTTTCTTACCAGCTTTGTGGCTATTCCCAAGCGCCTAACATAAACATTTCATTATTTTAGACATTAGAAAACAAATTCATAAAAATAAAATTAAAACGCCCGAATTAAGATTTCGTTGACTAAGGGTACCTCCTTTGCAAACGCCTTTCCTTCACTGATAGGTTTTTTTTACTAGTGCGCTGGCTCGAGAGTGTTAAGGATATTTTAACTTCTAATATACTGTTCGGGTTAAGGGCACGCTTTCGTCGTTCTGTAAAGGATTATTCTACTCAAAGGGGTTATATTGTAAGTATGAAAGGCTATGCTTGAATTAGAACCCTGGCGTGCCTTGTCGATTACGTTTTTAAGTTGAAGGAGTTTGCAAATTTATAAACAAAGATGTAATCATTTGACTAAATTATGGCAATTGGAAAATAAGAAGTTAAAAGGGAGGTTGGCCTAACTTAAATGTGAACATTTTATGGTAAAAAGTAGTAAAAAAGATTTACTTCCAATGATAAACTTGTAAATCAAATCATATATTTACGAGGAGTATTATTAAAATAGACTCATTAAAACTTTATATTTGGGTAAAGGTAAAATAATATTCAACGGGTATCTAATTAATTACGTCATTTCTCATTTACACTTGAACATAACATTAATAATTCTAAATGCATCCCAACAGAAAATTGACCAAGAACGAGCATTTAGCTTTAACCACATTCTATATAGCTAGGAAAGATGCCGCGTCATGTGCAACCTATAATAGATAAATTTTAATTTTATATATAAATTCTTATTAAATAATAAGATAAACTATAATAATTTAATATCTTAGATATAGGTTGTGATTAATTTTAAAGATATATCCTATTTGAATAAAAAGATGGATTGTTTTTATTTTATTTTTTATTATACTTTTTGTCAAGACAATTAAACATACTTTTATTAATTAAAAGTTAAAAATTGAGGTTAACCGGGTTCGAACCTGTAACCTTCTTTTTAGAATAATATCTTCCTTTTTAGAAAGGATAATTAAGGTTAATAAGATTTGAACCCTTGACCTTTTACCGGAGGTATTTTTATTATATTTTTAAAATTTTCTTTTATTTTGATTAGCTGAGGCCAATATTTTTTTAATATTTTTCTTGTATTTTGATTAGTTGATTCTCTTATTTTTAATTTCAGGTATATTGAGTTCTTCTTTTATTAATAAGAGTACATTCAACTTTAAGTATTTATTTTCCTTCCGCCTCACACCCAAAAAATATTAATTAAGGATACGGATTTTAAATTGAAATTTATTGTAATTATAAATGATAAAATTTTGATAATTGAAATGCCCTTTTTGGCCCCACTTTCTCTCCGTGTCTGGACTTCCCACAAGACAATGTCAAAAATCGAAAGGCAAAAAGTGAAGATGAAGGGAAGGGAAACCTGATGATCACTACAAGGGGAAGGAGAGCATTCTAGTGATTGTGAATTGGGACAATGATCCGTGTAAAGTATGCTCAACAAAAAGACAGAAAATGGGTTGCTTTCAATCAGCTGGGGTGTCATTGCCTTCCTTTCATGTGAGGTAAAGCCCTGAGCCTAGTGGCTGGCAACAAGGCCATAAGACACGGAAAGCATGCTCAGAAAATCAAAAGAACCAAGAATCTGCTGTCTTTCCACCCAAAGTGCTCCCTCTTTCCATAAGAAAGCATGAAACAAATAATCCACCGAGAAAATGCTGAAAGAAGCCCTCCTTTCCCCTGTTCGTATATATCATGGGGATAGTTGGAGTTCTAGGCATCGGCCCAAAAGAAGCCATTCCCCTTTGTACAAAAGGGCACACCCTTTTCACACCATATGAACGTGTAGCCTATAACTGTGCCCACAAAAGCGTCCGGAGCTAAAACAAATTCAGAGATGTGTTCAAACAGGCGAGCATGTGAATTGGTCGATCCCAAGAGTGTTGATCTAGCTACCCATCAAATAACGCAATGTAACGAAACAGTAAGAGGTGCTGTTGATCAGTACCTGTGAGAAGGTGAAACCCGGAGACCAAGAAGGTAGGCAACTTTCACGTACACGATTGCAGATTGATCTTCGGCTACCTGTTTCTTCCCCGTCGTTACTGTTCTGATGCTTCCTCTTATAACTCCAACGATTTCTTTTTCCATGCCGAACTCTGCCACCTGATCAATTCAAGGAAGAAAATAGTTGTAGCATTTATAACAACAACAACACACAGGTCTAACACCATTAGTACTCGTTTACAAGGCAACCATTGGCAAACCAAAACATACCCAATACAACTTGTTATCAGAATTAATGCTAGTTCTGATGATACAACTCATTGGTCGATCTAGGACGATGATATATGACACAGGGAGGGCAAGGCGGGCGTACGTACCAGCATGAGATGGGCCGGGGAGTGTCGAATTCGGCAGATAGGATCCCCCATGCAATCCACGAAAATGGAGGTCTTGCCGCTCGTCCCCACTTGGCAACGCTGCTCCATCTCCTCCACCGCTTCCTTGTCCCTACTCTCCTGGAACTCCCTCACCACAACTAATTCCTCCCCCATCTTTCACTCCACTCCCCCTCTCACCCTAGCCAGCTACCCAACTTATCTGAATGTATATCAGTGATGCATATATATAGATATATAACTTCTTTTCACCTATCACCTATCTATATATACATAGGCAGGGGGTATATATGACAAGGATTCTGGTATATATGATCACCAATCAAAGCATTATACGTGTCAGAGATTGAATTGACATGTGTATATATATATATATATCGTAAGTTGCGAGAGGGGTGATTGAACGATGAGTATATATATACTTTATAGAATAGAAGTGATATTATGTAGATGTATATATATAGTGGCAGTAGCTAGTGAATTATTAAGTATTATAGTGTGTGTAGAACATGCGGGGTGATGAAAGCGGCAAGCGGGCATTCGATGCCCATTCAAGAGATGGGTGGCGTATGGGCACTAAGAGGGGTGGGGTCTGAAAGCTTCGCCGGCATAAAACGGACGCAGCATCTTTGCCCCTTTGATATTGACCACTTCCTTAGTCCATAGTGAAGACCTTGTCGTCTCTTGCTATAGACCAAGCTACCCTGCTTCCTACCTGTTTATACTATAGCTTTATATAAGCCTTCATCGACAAATTTCACTATACAAGAAAAGAAAACAGGATAAAAATGACAACAAATTTCTCATCGATACGAAGAACATTTGAAAAAATTAGTTTTCATGATGATGTTTCTTGTAGTGTTAGTGTTAAAAATTATTATTATTTAGCCCAATCGTCCGTGATCTGCTGGCTGAAGATTACAACCATTTAGTAAATAGTCATTAGCTAAAATATGTTAGCATTCATTTGATGGTCGCTACTTATATTACTCTCTGTAAATATATGCCCAACGGTAAAAACAAGACACTGTTTAGAATTTGTGATTTTCGTTTGACGTTTTGACATGACGTTCGGACGAGTTGATAACATTGACGATCCAGTGGTTTAGCGTGTGGATTAAAACGACTTCTGATCTGTGATCTTGTTTTGACTTTTGACCAGAGGAATTTTATCCGCGGCATACATCAAAGGTAAGTTATTTTATATTATTTTTATATACTCTCGGGCCATTTAATTTAATCTTCAGTTACTGGGTCGTATAAAGTTACGTCATATTAAAAATTCTTATTGAAACTAAGGCATTGTTGCAATTTTTTTATTTCTAACTACAGTGTAAAATTTTCAAGACTCATACTTAACGGGCTCCTAAGTAGCATCAACTTGAAGTCATTTATACTATTTTTCAATTCAATAAAAGTTATAGTACATACTATCTTTGACACTTGAAATTAGCAAATATATAACTTACATTACTTCAAAGTATACATTAACAAAATCGAAAGAAAATAATTATGTTTTAATAGTTTCTATATATTGCTTGAATCAGGGAGTTAGATGGACTAGATCACAATAGCTGTTCGTGCAGAATCATCCATAGAGTTTGATTCGAAAAACTCATGCATGAAGTGAGTTAGCTTAATTAATTTTTGAGGTTAAAAATGAGTTTTAATTACCTATATATGATTCTAATAAATCTAGCTGGCTAGCTAGTACTGTAACAATAATCAAGTTATATTCACTTGATAAATGAAAAATTTTTTCACAACAAGAAATTGAGTTTACTCCAGTACTGCTTAATAATAAACATAAAAAGCATATAAAAAATTGGATAAATTACTTTAATAATGAAAATGCCATGGAAAAGTTTAGTGAAAATCAAATAATTTATTCACTTTTTCAGTCGTGGAAAAAAGGAAGAAACTTATATATAATTACAAAGTGAAAACAAGGTTAAACTTTTTCTCCATTGTCATAATTTACGTGAAGAAAGAATGGTCAAAAGTTTTATTTTGCCGATTACCATCTTGATGGGATGCGAAAAAAAGTGATTTTTTACTTTATTTGATTGAACTTAAAAACGGCAATTTTAATATTTTTATAGTGTTTTTATTTCAAATGTGAATTAAACATAGATTGTATGATTATATTTTGTAAAAAATTGTGCTGCTTGCATCATGGCTACATAAATCGGCCAATTCCATTCAGGAATCGGTCGATTAAAATCAGATCGACGGTGATCTAGTTGAAAAAGAATGTTAATCGGTCTCGGCTCAAATCGGTCTGTAAATCAGTTGATTCGAGTCAATTCTACCCGATTTTGGAATCAATTCAAATCGGCCAAATCCAGACGGTGATCGGGGGGCAGCAATGGCGAGCACAGGTGACGGCCAACTAATCTAGTTGAATAGTTATTAGTCAAAGGGTGTGACTATTTATTTGATAACTGGCACCGATCACCTATATATATATATATATATAGAGGTGTGGGGCTGTATTGCAGCACAGCCAAGATGGCTGTGCTAGCAGTGTTTCAGCCGTTAGATCAAATCCAACAGCTGAAACATGCCCGCGCCGCGCGACGCCCTCGGCCTGCCGCCCCTCGCCCGCCATCCCGCTCGCGCCCCTCGGCCTCCGCCCGCCACCCCGCCACGCTGCGCCCCCGCGCCCCCGGCCATCGCCGTGCCCGGCATCCTTCCCGCCCCCTCCGCCGTCGCTCCTGCGGCGGGCGGCACCGCCTCCATTTTTTTTATGATCTTGGCCGTTGGATGCTAATCCAACGGCCAAGATCAATGGCTGTGCTGGAGTACAGGAATCTTTTTTCCATATATATATATATATATATATATATATATATATATATTAAAGCCCAACAATTAAAAGAAGGCATTGATTGGATATTGTAATTTGAAGATCTTATTTGTTAGAAATTATTATTAACTACCTCACTCGTTAGCCAAAGATTACAATCTTCATTGAATGGGGTGTCATTGCTCATTTGATGACCGCCACCTATTCATCTTGTATATATTTTTAAGCTCAAGAATTGAAAGGAGGCACCGATTAGAACTTGTACTTTTGTCCTGACGTTTTGACATGGCATTCTCACAACAATCTTATGGTTTAAATTGTGGATGATATTACTTTGACTATTTATCCGCTGTGTGTTGAAGATAAGTAATTTTATATAACTTTTATTTATTTTGGAACTAAATTAAATATGTTCAATCTTCACAATTTAAGTTTATCTTTCTCAATCAAAAAATAAAAGTTTTTATTAATGAATAGTTTTGAGTTTTATGAAGTGCTCAACACATAATATACACCACTCTCAATGGCAAATACGATTCGATCTCGTGCTTTCTTTTTGGTTCCCTTTTGTAGATTTTGTTTCCGCCTCTATGTTCTTGTGTCAGCTAGCTATAGCTTTTGGCCTGGCAACTTTTCATCTTCTTTTATTCTTTTTTCTCAAAGCTTTTGATCTTGCAACTTGCAGGTCCATTATCTGGTCTTCAACTTTGCATATGCTACTCTAATTACTTCATCTTTCAATTATTAACTGTAATAATGTATGTTAATAGACAATGCTTTATTCAAAAGGACCATGTATGGGAATCAAACAGATTATAATTCTCTTCCAACCTCTTTCTATTTGGCATGCAAAAAGATATAGAATTATCCCTGGGTACCCACCAAACATTCCATGGATATATCTTTATGGGCAACCTCTTTGTCCATTTAAAAAGATGGTCTAATTCCTGTACTTTCCAATGGAATAATATAACGCACATTAAGCTACACTTGCATTTCATTTAACCTTTTTTTATCAAATCTGATACCAATAGAGGTGATAGGGATACAAGTTCTAATGAAGGATCCATGTCATTATAAATAACAAAACTTTGATCATCAGACACTCTTTCAGCGCCACTATATATCCTCCTTTGTCTAAATTTAGAACATAGTTATACAATTTTATTTTGACTCCAATAACTCTCTGTCGACTCAACCCCATAGTTTTATGAGTTAAATGATCATGGATGACTTCGTATTGATAGATTTTGTGATGATTGACTCTTCAAGTCAAGTAAAAAGTTTTAAAAATATATTATTATTCATTTAATTCAGTTAAATCAATACTTTAAAATAATACAAATCACATATTTATTACTTTCAAGATCAAAGAAAGCTATAGATGTTAATTTTATGTAACCTTTTGTTCATTAGATTGAAAAAATAATATAAATGACTCTCGGTGCTCATTCCATAGTTAGCACCAGCTGGAATTCCGAGTTTTTAAATAATAATTTGACATCGGCAATGCACAAGCAGAGTTATGTTGTGTCTTTTAATTATCAAAACTGAAAAAAATGAATGGTCAGCAAAATTGTAGATATGATCACATCTAGTATAAAGAGAGCTATTTATGGTCAGAGTTACTTAGATATGTATCATCTACAGTGGAAAAAACATATTGGGTCGCCTTCCTTATCACGAATTCTTTATATTCTGATGCCCCACAATTCGTGAAGACCAACAAGAATATTTATGCACATCCTGCCTGGGCAAGTATATGCGAAAATCTAAAAGGAGAATGATACAATGCGTACTCAAATATATATCAACTAGTACTTCATCAATATTCGTGTGTATCTGTTTCCTTTATTTACTTCTGCTTACACCTCATTGGATTCTTGGAAAGATGCAAGTAAATTATATGGTAAAAAAAGAGCAAATTCACAAATACTTGGCCTCTATCTCATATATCAATTAATTTGGATTTATCTCAGCGTGCCACAGAGTGGAATCACCTCAGAGTCGAATTCAATTCTACAAGAAAACTGGCCTACTGCCATGGCGGATGATTGCCACATCTTACACCGTGGCATAGAAGACACGGGTTTACCACCGGTATATGGTGGCTAGATTGCTGTGGCTATCCGTGGCAGAGTAGTAAAAAAATTTTTTAAAGAAAACGACTTTACCATGGCTACTTAGTGGCTACCAAGTGGCAAGGCAGACTTTCATGGCAAATGCCCCAGAGTTGTATAAACAAATGATGAAACACGCAGACTTCAGATTACAATAGGCTAATTAATTGAGCATGGTTGCCCATGTTGGGCCCTTTGGGTCCCCACCCATACCGACTGTTGGACCTTTCGGGCTCCCAAAAAGGGACTTAAACAACCAAAGGAAACTCGCAATAGGTGTCAGGGTCCTCTCTTAATCCAAAAGTTAGCTTAAGGAATAAGGCTTTCCCATTAGCCTATATACAAGTCACCAAAAACCTTTACGACCGATGTGAGACAAACCCTACAACTCCCTTTCACACATCGGGCATGACCCAAAACCATTATCGCCCGACACACTCCCTTTAAATCAGACGGTACCCACCTCTTCAAATCATCAGGTAGAACCCATGAAAGTAAATAACAACAATTATCGTAGGCAAACCCGGCTCAAACGTGGCTTTGATACCACTTGTTGGGCTCGCTGTTGGGCCCTTTCCAAAAAGGGACTTAAATAACCAAAGGAAACTCGCAATAAGTGTCACGGGCCTCTCTTAATCCAAAAGCTAGCTTAAGGAATAAGGCTTTCGCATTAGCCTATATACAAGTCACCAACAACTTCTACGATCGATATGGGACAAACCCAACAGCCCAGATTGGATGGCACCGAGCATAAGAGAGAGGCTTTGCCGTCACCATTAGGCGTCAAAGGAATTTTAGAAGATGGCTGAGCAGAGCAAGTAAAATAGCCTCCCCCGAAAGGGTGCTGACATCACTCGCTACACAGGGGGATATGTGAATTGGAGGGGGGATATGTGAACCGGAGATGAATGAGAAACGATTGGTACATGAATGATTGGATTTGTTTTTACTTCTTTCTATGCAAGATATGAGTGTTGGGTTTATCCCACATTAGTCGTGGATGATATTGGTGAGTTGTATATAAGCTGATGAGAAAGCCTTATTCCTTGAGTTAACTTTTGGAATAAGAGAGGCCCGTGAAACTTATTACAAGTCCTTTTTGTTGGCCTATGGGGCTCAACAGTGATATCAGAGTCAGGTTCAAGCCGGGTTTTGCCTATACTGGCTTGGTTGGGGGCTGAAAGGGCCTAATAAGTGGTATTTGAGTCAGGTTCAAGCTGGGTTTTGCCTACACTGGCTTGATTGGGGACCGAAAGGGCCCAATAAGTGGTATCAGAGTCAGGTTCAAGCCGGGTTTTGCCTACACCGATCGTGGATGTTTTCTATGTTTTTCTCATGGGTTCCACATGATGATAATTTGAGGGGAGTTTGCCAAGGACCGACTGTGGATGCTTCCTATGTTTCCTGGAGTTATGATGATGATTTGAGGGGAGTTTGCCGGGGACCGATTGTGGATGTTTCCTATGTTTTCTTGGTTTTGGGGGGATGATGATTTGAGGGGAGTTTGCTAGAGACCGATTGTGGATGTTTCCTTGGTTTCGGGGGCCCAAAGGGCCCAAGAAGTGGTATCAGAGCTAGGTTCAAGCCGGGTTTTGCCTACACCGATTGTGGATGTTTCCTATATTTCCTTCATGGGTTCCACATGATGATGATTTGAGGGGAGTTCTTATGTTTTGCCTACACTGATTATGGATGTGTCCTATATTTCCTTCATGGGTTCTACATGATGATGATTTGAGGGGAGTTTGACATGCTAGTTTTGGGCGTTTCTTATGTTTTCTTCATGGGTTCCACATGATGATGATTTGAGGGGAGTTCCTATGTTTCCTTGGTTTCGGGGGCCCAAAGGGCCCATGAAGTGGTATTAGAGCTAGGTTCAAGCCAGGTTTTGCCTACACCGATTGTAGATGTTTCCTATATTTCCTTCATGGGTTCCTCATGATGATGATTTGAGGGGAGTTCCTATGTTTCCTTCATAGGTTCCACATGATGATGATTTGAGGGGAGTTTTCCATGCCAGTTGTGAATGTTTCCTATGTTTCCTTTATGGGTTCCACATGATGATGATTTGAGGTCATGGGTTCCACATAATGATGATTTGAGGGGAGTTCACCAAGCCAGGTTCAAGCAGGCTTTTGCCTACACCGATTGTGGATGTTTCCTTCATGGGTTCTACATGATGATGATTTGAGGGGAGTTCCTATGTTCCTTTCATGGGTTCCACATGATGATAATTTGAGGGGAGTTTGCCAGGCCAAGTTCAAGCTGGGTTTTGCCTACACCGATTGTGGATGTTTCCTATGTTTCCTTCATGAGTTCCACATGATGATGATTTGAGGTGGGTTTACCAGGTCGGTGTCGTCTGATTTAAGGGAGGCGATGATGGTTTCGGGGACGCCCAGTGTGTGAAGGGAGAGGGAGACGATGACGGTTTCAGGGACGCCCAATGTGTAAAGGGGAGTTGTTGGGTTTATCCCATATCAATCGTGGATGATGTTGGTGAGTTGTATATAGGCTAATGAGAAAGCCTTATTCCTTGAGTTAAGAGAGGCCCATGAGACCTATTGTAAGTCCCTTTTGGTGGCCCATAGGGCCCAACAGTGGTATCAGAGCTTGGATGGGGGCCGAGACGGCCCAAGAATGAGTTCTACAATATTTTCAACTACTGAGACAGGTGGGCTAGTACCATTATCTGTTCTTTTTGATAGGATGCCTATCTGTTTGCGGTAGGCAGGGCGAAGGTGTAGATGCTATGTGTTTTGATCACAATTCACAGGAGCACTCTGCTTGCCTGGCCACCTTAGTACCTGGACGTTGAACTCACAGGTGTCTATAGAAACTCTCTCGAGTGATGATCACATATTACACGCCTTGGCCTCATGCTATAAATTGGCATGCCTCAGCCGCACAATATGATGATGCAATCTCACTTCAATTGCAGCAATTGAGGAAAATCAATGGCTAAGAGATGTGCGGGATGAGGAGATGGTGAGGCCAGATGAGGAGCAAGAGAGGCATGCTAAGGAGAGCGGGATGAGGAGCGAGAGAGGCACGCTGAGGAGAGCGGGATGTGGAGTGAGAGAGGCACGCCAGAGATGCCGGCAGAGGCTAGAGATACAGAGATCCAGTGTCAGATTGAGGCCACGCTAGCACGCACTCGAGGAATTATTTTATTTATCAGCGGCTATATTTATTCAGGTAGTCCTGGCTCAAGCTAGGACATACTTTTTATTATGGGATGGGATACAAGCCTAATCACTATTAAAAATATAATTAATTTTATTAATTTGTACAAATTAGACTTGATAATGAGGGTAACAATGGTGTGTCTAAATACAGATTTAAATAAGTAAACTCTAGAGTCTTACAAAGGAATTTTGAAGGCATAATTTTTTAAAAATAGGTAGAATATAATATCTCTCAATAAATTAAATTAGTCTTACATCTAATATATTATTAAAAAATCTTTACTTTTGTTAATCAGTTTTAGAAAGATGATTAAGCCCATTAGTTTATATTAATTAAGTAAGACCTTTACAAAATTTAGATTAATTAAAATCAAATTCATTTTCCCTTAAAATATTTCCTTTAATTATTGAGTTTAACTATAATGTAGATTTATTTTTATTTAGTTCTATACAAGCAAGAGAAGCCGTAAAACGGGAAAAAATATTGCAAACAAGAAATGATAAGTAATAAATAAATCACTTGAATTAAAAAATGTCTAATAATTTTCATTTATGAAATGATAATATAGTTTAAAAAATGTTTGTTTAACTTTGAAAAATGATAAAAGGCCTAATAATTTTGATATTAAAGGAAAATAATTACAAAAATTCTAGTAAATATTTACATGTTCTAAAATTTGGTATAATAATATCTTAAATCTGGTTAAATCCTATTCGACCTAATTAAACTAATTATACATTGTTCCCTCCAAAAGTCTAACTATAGGTTAGGCGGTGGCATAATGACACTATGCTGCCGCCAAATGATCATGATCATTGATATAGTGTAATTTTGGGCACTTAAATTATGCACTGCTCGTTCAGTTGTTTTTCCTTGTTGACTTGTTTGTACTTGTCGCGCATTATTTTTTTATGATGATCCGTGATGTTTGTGAACTGAATTATTATTTATGTGTTTAAATGTGTTTATGAAATTTATATGAAATTATCATAAACAGGTTATTGGAATGTATGAAAAAACAAAGAAATGTGTTTTATTTTTTTCTTGATTTTGTTAGGGCTTTGCCATAGTAAGCGGGGGCAATGGCTAGAGAGTAGCCACTGACCCATGGCTCAAAATCCCACGGCTTAGCCACGGTAAGCGGTGGCTAAATTTAACCACGGTCTAGCCACCGTAAAGCAGTAGCTAAATTTAACCACGGCTTAGCCACATGTAACACTCAAATTTGGTTCACCCGCGAACCAGACCAGAAATGTTACCAGCGACCAAACTGTTCGCTAATCTAATAAATTTTGTTAAGCCGACCCAGATCTAACATCGGTATCTTAAGATGGTGATGCAATCATTCAATGCAATGATGAGATATTTAGGTTCTAACATGGTTCTAGATGCATGCTATGATATACCAACCACATTCAAAACAACACAAACTCATTCAAAGTTCAAAAAGATATAATGATTTTTAAAACAAAACGGACAGTGTCTCTCTTAAAAGTACAATAGGGGCCACCCTGTCAACTACAAACAATATATATGCATAGCAATAAAATGAAAAATATCGCAAAAACATGATATTTTTCTCGCAATATTTTTATTATCATCATTTTCATCATCTTGAATTGAGTCTTGACCACATTAGCTCACCCTATTCCATTCTAAGTATAATAATATCACACACAAATCATTTCATGCAATAAGACATTCATCTATCACCATTCATAGCAATTCATCACATCACGTTCTCATTAAGTGTCAGCAGATACATGTGTGCAAGTTACATTGCTGCTCCTTTGTACTCCCAACAGTAGTCAATCATCCAGATTCTCACCTACATATGTAATACAAAATCGTCAGTAATGTGTATTACTAGTCTAGAAATAACTAATAATCAAACATACACAAGAGAGCTGACTCTCCTGTTAAATGAATTCATTCATATACTTATACACTAGAAACTCTCATAAGGGGACTTATCAGGAGCCATTGGCCTCGGCTCGTCATCATCCCATTCTAGGCTCATCAGATGCCTAGACAAATTTTTAAACTATCCCTTGCACGGGAAAATCAACTATCTTAAAGCCCTCTACATCCTCTGTATTACTCATTACCTTGAGCACAAAGGCTGAGCACTTTCAGGAAGGCACCTTTAGTACCCTTTGAATCAACAAGTCTAGACATGCACTGCATTATAGTACTTATAATCCTCCACACTTCTCTGGGTTTGAGGAACTCAAATGTGTAGTTGTTAGGATACCTCAGGAATGGAACAACCCACTCACCAATCCAGAGCCCATTTTAACTAGCACGTGCTTGCTCGCTATGCACACGAGTTGACTTTTCCTTGTCTCACATCTCACTGAAAAACCCACAAAATTATATGTACATAGGTCTGGGTTAGGATTGTGATATAGTAGGCCCAAAGGTATCATGATCTAGATTTGAGTTTCAAAAACAAACTCGAGGGTCTCATCTTCGAGAGCTATTAATCCAGAAAAATTTACGACTAAATAGCATGTGTGGAGTGGGATACAATAAATCCACCACTTAACATATCTGCTTACTTGTTAAAACAAATCATGATAGAGTGAAGGAGTCGAACCAGAAGTGAATCCGAAAAGGACCCGGTAGAAGCTCTAATCGTATCCACATGCTTAGGTAGCAAGCTCCTACTCCATATTTGCACATCAAACCTAAAATCTAACACCCGCCATGATGCATTCACATATCTTAGCTAACATAATCAATGCACTCACACAAATCCACATCAAGAATTTCTAGGCTATGTTGCATTTAATTAACAATTCATACTTAATTTACTTAATTAGTTCATTATTATTTATTTCAATACAATTCAAATCATACAAAATTCATTTTTTTCAGTCAAAATAATTTATCACGCTAATCAATCAAACCATAGCATGTTGTGTTAATAGTGATCAATTTTAAGTAATTAGATCAGAGTTAATTATACCACACCTTGTAAAAATCGACAATGACTAGGGTTTGTCGTGCGGTTCGGGACTCAAATTCGGCACCTGATGGCGTCTAAAGTTTAATAGGGTTTGGTTGGACGAGTTCGGCAAAAATCTAGTGATTTCTGGTAAATTCCAGCAAATCCGATTTTCCAGCTATTTTCGACAGTTTTCGAAGGGTTTAGGGCAAAGTGATCGGGATTGTGGATCGGCACCAGCTAGGCAAGCTCAAGGCAACCACAGTGGTGGTGAGGGGGTAGCAATGGTTTCCGACAGTGGCCATGAGTAGGCCGGGGTCGGCTTGTCCGATCAGCACTTGGTCATCCTCAGTGCCGGCGCTCAGTGTTGGGCAAAAGGGAACTTGGGGTTGAAGAGGGTGGCACGTCGGCGGCGGACTGGAGTGGCCGGTGGTGGAACTGAGTTAGCGTTCTCGGTGCAAGGGCACAGCATCATGCATCGTGGAGGCTAGGCGGCAGCGTGGATGGTTGGGGGAACAACACGGTGAGCTCCGGCGGCTTTGTCGAAGTCGATTGGCAGTGGTGTGGCGGCCGGACGTGGCATCTCTTGCGAGTTATGGGGCGGCGATTGAGGAGAGAAGGGAAGCGTTGAGGTGAGGGTTTTGGGTGACAATCTTATGAATAAAAGTTGACTCAACTCTGACTCGAATAAAAAATAATAACTAGGTCCTAATAAATTTAAAAAAATCTAGGAAAATATGAAAAATCCTATAAAATATAATACACTCTACAACATCAAAATGACATGTTTTATAACTAATAACCCACACAAACTGCTATATAAGGTGTCCTATATGTTATTCAGCCTAAAAAAGATTCTACGATCAAATATATAAACAACAAATAACTCCATACTGTCATACACATTGATAACGCATTTCTGATCATTTTTCTAATGTTATCATCAAATACTCAGGTACAATTGACCTCATTACTCATAACGTACGGCTAGCCTCGGCTCAGCATGTGGCTCATGAAACTGACTCGACTTGAAATGAGGGTTGAACCGATTGGTTCGCTACTGTAAAACTCTAATTCGAGGTATGTGTTCTACAACCTTCCCTCCTTAGAAAAAGTTTGTCCTCAAAATTCTACCCAAAGAAGTTTCAAGCTCATTTATAATCTGAAAGAGCTAAGTCTTAGCTAGAGTACTTGGTTGTGAAGCTGGTTGCTCGAATATCTCTAGGTATGACTTCCTCATCTTGTCTTCACATTCCCATGTTGTGACACCCCGAATCAGCCTGCTCACGAACTGAATAAGACTGTCACGGGTTCCAAGGGGATCTACTCTTGGCGTCTCAAGATGGAAGATGTTGATCGCTATACATGGATGTATGTACAAAACCCTAACATGCTACTGCATGGATGATATAACAACTAGTTTGTAAAACAAAATAATTACGATAAAATCTATAAAAATTTCGAAAATAAAATAGACAAAACCTCCCCTAAAAGTGCAATTAGGGGCCACCCTGTTAAATCAGCATATATAAATACATAGATCCAAATACATTCATTGCACTATATTTTTCACATACACATTTAATTCGATCACATCAAAACATTCTCAACATTTGGGTGTCCACCAACTTGTTCATTCTATTCACATTTCACTTTTATCATTTGACTTGCACACTAATATCTGATTCAAATCATAATATTACTATCCATTTCTATTTACCACAATCTTCATCATAAGTATTTTATTTTTTATAATAACATAACAAAAAAATTAAAACAGTCAAAACAAACATTCAGTCAAAGTGTGTGCGTGTGTGTGCAAAGTAGGTCACTGCTCCTCCATACAAACTGGTGTATCCAGTATTTAAACCTCACCTAAATATATATAAAGAAAAACCTGAGTAAATAGTGTTACAGGTCCAGAACTATTACTACATGGCAAACTTGTAAATAAGACATGACTCTCATTTCTCATTTTGAAGAAGACCTTTTATATACTTATCATGAACACTCCTAAGGGCATATACTAAGGAGCCACCGAGCTACCCAACAGCATCCTGAACTGACTTATCTGATGCCTTTCTCGATATTTTCTTATTTTCCTGGTCCCTTGGGACTATCTAAGCACTCTCCTTTCCTCCATAATTCTCCCGACCTAGAGTACAAAAGTGGAGTACTCTCAGACAGTCGCCTTTAGTACCCTTTGAATCACAAGTCTGGACTTGCGCTGTACTAAACAGTACCCGCAAACCTCCACATTTCTCCAGATGTGAGGAACTCAAAATAGGAGTTGTTAGGATCCCTCGGGATTGGAACAACCCTCTCACTAATCTAGAGTCTGCTTTGACTGGCACATGCACCCGCTCATGGTATGTGTGAGTCAATTTTCCCATCTCTCGTCTCACTGAAAACTCGATAAAACTATATATAGGTCTAGGAAGGGATTTATATAATATGACCGAAGGCAAATGCTGTGGATCTTATTTTCGAAATCAAACTCGAGGGATCTCATCCTTGAGGCTTATTAATCCGGAAAATCGAATGATTAAATGACCCGGGTTAAGTGGGATCCGATAAAATGCTACTTAACCCGTCCTACAAGTAATAAAATAATACACAATAGAATAAAATGTAAAACAGGGAATGAGTCCTAAACGGAGTTGGTAGAAGCTCCGAGCGTGTCCTCACGCCTAAGCGGCGAGCTCCTACTCTATACCAACACATCAAACTAAAAGCTAATGCCCACTAGCTGAATCATGCATCAAACATCTTATAGCATACACACAACACATTATACATCAATCGCACATAAGTTTTCCTACGCTATGTTGCATTAGATTACGATAATTACTTAGTTTACCTAATTGGTTTCTTAACATTCATTTTAATACACTTCATTCAAGCAATTCATATTTTTATTTACAATAAAAATATCTAACACAACAATTCATCAATCCTAGAATTGTCATGCTAACAACCATCAATTTTAAATAATTAAATATGAGTTAATTATACCTCGGGTCGTTAGCAATCGACGATCGTTAGGGTTTTGTTGCACGGCTTGAGACTCGAATTCGGCACCCTGTGGCATTTGAAGTTCTATCATGTTTGACTGGATGAGTTTGGGGGAAGATTCAGCAAATTCCAGCGAATCCAGTTTTCTAGTGGGTTTCAGTGGTTTTCCTACAATTTTCGGTGGTTTTCAGGCAACTTTCCGTTGGTTTTCCAGCGACTGTTGCCGGTGGCGGCTACCGACGGGATGGTGGTGGTATGGGGTACCGTTGGCACCGGCTCGGCTAGATTGACGCATTTATGTCGTCGACGAGGTCGGCCAAGGTGGCGGCTTACCAGAAAAAGGGGAAAACAAGGGCAATCCATGATGGGGTGATGAAATTCGGCCGGGATGGGCCATGTTAGGCTCCACTCCGGTTGGGAAAGGTTGTGGGAGGGTCGACGACATCAAGGCGGTGATTGGATGGTGGTGGCGGCGGCTTCCGATGGCAGAATCGGTGATGGGAGCGCGGTGCTAGGGAGTGGCTCCCACACGTCATGGGGGCCGATTACCGGGGGCGCTTGGGGCGGCACAACGACTGGCATGGCAGGGCTCAGTGGCGTCAATTGGCTGCGGGGTGGTGTCAACAGCAATAGAGGTGACAAGTAGAGGAGTGGCGTCAAGGGTTTGGGGGAAGAAGAGAAGCGTTGAGGGGAAGAAATGATTTGGTGGCAATATCATAAATAAAACTTGACTCGAGTACGACTCCAGTAAAAAATAATAACTAACATGTAATAAATACTAAAAAATCCATAAAAATAGGGAAAATCCCATAAAAATATAATACATACCAAAGCATCGCAATGACATACTCTATAACTAATAGTCCACCCAAATTGTTATGTAACGCATCCTAATCCGTTATTTAGCCTAAACATAATTCTACGATCTAATACTAAAATAAAAATTATTGGTGTGCTCTCATATATTCTGATAACTCATTCAGCTATTGTCTTACTGACGTTATCATCATATACTTGGGAACACATGACTCCTCATGGTTCATGACACACGACCGGCCTCGGCTCAGTACGCGTGTTCTGAAATTAACCTCGACTAAAAATAATGGTCAAACCGACTAGATTATAATATAAAACCCTGACTCAGGACACAGGTTTTACACATGTAAATTCTTCAACTCCTTGTCGAGTCCATTGCACTTGTACTAGAGGGACTTCTTTCCTTCGGAGAATCGTCACTCGATGATCTACAATCTTGACTACATCTTCTAGATATGTTAGGTTTGCTTGCTGCTCTATCTCTCTCAAACTGACAACATGAGAGTTGTCCGGAATGTATGCTTTCAGCAATGACATATGGAAGACATCGTGCATGGCTGATAGATGAGGCGGCAATGCTAGCCTATAAGCCGTTGGTCCAATGCACTCAATCATATCAAATGGTTTGATATATTGCCAACTGAGTTTCTCATGGGTCCCGAATCTCATGTTTCTCTTAGTCAGAGAGACCTCTAGGAGAATGTGATATCCTAACACGAAATGAACCTCACATGTTTAAGCTGATCAGTATCACTTTTTTGTTTATCTTGAGCTGACTTCATTCTCTTCCTGATCCACATCACTACCCCATGTGTCTCCTCGATCATTTCTCGCCCAACTACCACTATTTCATTGCTCTATACCCAACATATTGGGGATCGACATGGTCTTCCATATAATGCCTCAAATGGTGTCATTTTGATTGTGACCTGATAATTATCGTTGTAGGAGAACTCCACTATAGGTAGATGCTCTTTCCAACTTCCTCCAAAGTCCAGAATGTATGCTCAGTGCAAATCCTCTAGTAAATGTATGGTTCTCTTAGTCTGCCCATCTGTCTGAGGATGAAAGGCTGTGCTAAATCTTGACTTAGTGCCCATAGCTATCTGGAAAGCTTTCCAAATTTGAGATGTGAACTTTGGATCCATGTCTAATATGATCTCCTATGACACTCCATGTAGCCTGACTATCTGCTCTCTGTATAACATGGCCAAAGTGGTCAGTGGGTAATCCATTCTAACTAGTATGAAGTATGCACTCTTTGTGAGTCGATCTACTATGACCCATATTACATCCTCATGTTGGTGTGTCCTTTGCAAACTGACTATGAAGTAATATGCTATGCTCTCTCACTTCCACTCTAGGGTTTCCAATGGCTGTAGTGTTCCACCTTGATGTACGTGCTCGGCTTTCACTTGCTGGCACACCAAACATCTAGCGACTATGTCATACACCTCTCTCTTCATTCCCGGCCACCAATAAATTCGTCGAACATCGTGGTACATCTTCACTTCACCTGGATGCACTGAGTATCGCAAAGTCTGAACCTCGTGAAGAATCGTACTTCAAAATTTGGGATACTTTGGAACATCTTGCATAAATAGTCGACCTCTCAGTATGACTGACCCATCTGCATCTCTGGCCAATTCCTAGGGTGTTCCCTATTCCGACCACTGACTCAACTATTTATCTGCCTCCTTTGCAACCCTAAGCTATTCAAGCACACTTGGCTGAATGGTCAGTTGTGCCATGATTTTAACCAATTGTCTTTGGCCTATAGCATGTTGAGTCACTGACACCTGTAGAACCTCGAACTGGCTTGTTGCTCAAAGCATCTGCTACCATATTTGCTTTACCCTCGTGGTACGCTATGTCAATCTCATAGTCTGATAATAATTCTCACCATCTTCTCTGTCTATTGTTCAAATCCTTCTGCGTGAAGATGTATCTCAGACTCTGGTGATTAGTTAAGAGTCTGAAAGATATTCCATACAAGTAATGTGATTATATTCTAAGAGTGAATATGACTACTAGGAGCTCTAGGTTGTGTGCATGGTAGTTACACTAATGTACCTTGAGTTGACGAGATGCATAGGTTATAACTTTATCCTTCTACATCAAAATACCACCTAGACCAATGCCTGAGGCATCCGGGTAAACTACAAAATCTTCGTTTTCTTCTGGCAATGTGAGGACAAACACCGAAGTCAACCTCTCCTTCAACATCCTGAAACTCTACTGACATTCATTTATCCATTTGAATCATTCCTCCTGCCTAGTTAGCCATGTAAGAGGAGCTGTTATGGAAGAGAAACCCTGAGTGAACTGTCTATAATATCCAGCTAGGCCTAGGAAATTTTGAACCTCTTTTGGTGTCTTCGACTATCCCCACTATACTACTGCTTCTATCTGGGCTAGATCTATTGAGATAACTACTACTAAGATGATATAGCCGAGAAAGTTCACATTTGAAAGCCAAAAATTGTACTCCAAAAGCTCCTCATACAACTTGTGCCCTCTCAGCATCTGTAACATAATCATTAAATGTTGCTCATGTTCTTCCCTGGACGAAGAACATACTAGTATGTCGTCTACAAAGACAATGACAAACTGGTCCAAATATAGACTGAGCTCATCAAGTCCATAAATGCTGCTGGAGCATTAATCAATCCAAAAACCCATAGTGCCCATATCTAGTCCTGAATGCAGTCTTTAAAATGTCTTATGCTCTAATCTTCAACTGGTAGTATGCTGACCTCAAATCAATCTTCAAGAAGATGAATGTTGAGCTCAACTGGTCAAATAAATCATCAATGCAAGGAAGAGGGTATATGTTCTTAATAGTTGTGTGGTTTAGCATCATGTAATCGATGCATAAATGCATGCTTCCATCCTTCTTCATCACAAATAGCACTAGCGCACCCAATGGAGAGACACTTGGTCTGATGAATCCTTCATCCAACAATGTTTGTAGCTATTCCTTGAGTTCTTTGAGCTTAAGAGGTGTCATTCTATATGGAGCTCTAAAGATCGGTGTTGTACCTGACATCAACTCAATGGCGAGATCAACTTCTCTTTCTGGCGGCAATCCAGTAATCTCATCTAGAAATATGTCCATAACTTCTTTGACCACAAGGATCTACTCCATGTTTGGCATGTCCCCTGAACTACTCTGCTCAGCTAGTACTAATGCTGCCATTATCAGTTCACTGCCTCAATATAAGTGTCTCACTGCATTCTAATAGGATATCCATCCTTGTTCTCTATCTTTGGCCTAACCTTAGAAGAAAAAGTGACATCTTCCATGGTGAAAGTCATCATCTTTCTTTGGCAGTCTATCATGGCTTTTTGCTTGGACATCCAGTTAATTCCAAATATCACATCAAATCTTGTAGCTTGAACAATAACAAATTAGCTACAAGTTATCGCTATTGAATCTCAACAGCGACATTACGCACACACTCATTGTAGCTATCACACTACTGGCAAGAGTGGACACTAACAGTGAATGTCCTAACTCTTCTTTCTTACATCCAATTCTACTTGTGTGTGCATATGAAATAAATGAGTGCTTGCGGTCAGAATCAAATAGGACTCATGCAAGTACAATGCCTATGAGAAGCATACCTATAAAGACTGTTGTATCCTCTAGTGCCTTGCTACTGTGGGTGTGTACATCCTTATTGGTTGCTGCTGTGTTGGGGCAAGAGGTGTTACTGGTGGTACCGCCTGATTTGGTCCCTCTAATCCTAAGTTGGCGGTGCTTGCTAACTATCTCTCTAATGTCTAGCTTGTCCTATAACCATGTACCCTCGCTAGTTCTATCCCCTCTGCTGCTATCTGCGTGGTTGTTTGTCTCTGCCTCTTTGGCCCTAACCTTGGCTCTGTTAGCCTCTTTACTATTGCTGATGCTGGAGAGCTGGAACTATATGTCTCTATTGAGGTGCTGGGAGTGTCAACTGTTGAACTGGCTAGTTGGACAGGTTGGGGCTCTATGCCCAGTATGCCCACAACTGTAGCATGCGTTAGTGCCTGCTCTACACTCAGCGGCTCGATGTCTTGGCTGATTGGAATTGTAGCATTCGTTCATGCTTGCTCTGCACTCACCTCCATGACGATGATAGCAAACATGACAAAAAGTTGGTTTGTTGTCTTGAACCTAGACATCCATAGCCCTCATGGAAATTGGTGTATCTGTTCGATGTCTTTGTTGTGCTCTCTACTCTAGCTAATATGGGCTTGGATGTTGCTACCTATGGTCAAAGTCTCAATGAGGTCGACTAGCAATAACTCTTGCTTTGCCTCACCTACAGCTCTCACTACATCGCCAAAAGTAGCAAACTTCCTATCCAAGTAAGCCATCTGGATCTCATGGTGGAGACCCTCATAAAAGCTCTCTATTCTCCTTCTTTTGGTGGGAATCAAATTCAGCACAAACCTTTCCAGAGCTCTGAACGTGGTCTCATAGTGCACCACTGGCATGGGACCCTACTTCAGTGTCTAGAATTCTTGCTCCTTTCTCGTCTTGACATTTGGCAGAAAGTGCTTCCCATCAAACTCCGCTCTGAACTCTTCCCAGATGATGTCCTAGGGCTGTCGGTGGGGAAATATAGAACCTATCACTAAATCCCACAATACTTTGGCTTCATCTTGGAATGCCCCTGTAATGATGCGTACCATATGCTCTATTGTGCATGTCATACTGCCAAACAATCTTATGGCTAATGATATCCACAAAAATGCCTCTTTGGTATCCAACTTTTTGAAGAATGGTCATCCACCATTTTTCACGAACTTTTCATACTACCACAGTTCCAAATTCCTTGCCTGAGTTGATTTGTTAGATCCTTCTTCTAGCTTGTACTCTAGAAACTGTGGTCCTATACCTGCTGGTACACGGGCACATCCTGTAACTCTACTTCCACCTGCAGTCTACACGCTACTTGCTAATACGGGTCCACTAACATCTAGTCCCATTCTTGTCTAAAATGGGGCAAAAAAAGGAGATATTATTGGAGTAGTCATCTGTTGTAGGCCCATGGGAACTACTGGCTCTCCTCGTGCCTCATCATCCACTGCTAGTCTCTTCTCAACTCTAGCTACTGAGAGGTCTATCTCTCTGAGCTCTCTCCTAAATTCCTCTTGGTTCTACTACATCTGTATTTGAGCCTTAGCTAGTCTGGCAATTGCTGCATCTATCTCCTGTCGACTACTGCTAATGCGGTGACTATCATGGCGAAGGCTTTCACTATGTTGACTAACTGAGACTGGCACACTGACCTCTCCTGGTGGCATAGTAGTCCTCAGTTAGCTAGATGTTGTGTTACAGTGACCATGGCTAGGACTGTCCTGTCGAAGAAATAGAAGGGATGGGGCCTAATCTCTATCCTGTGAGCCTATCTCACCATCCTGACTACTTTAACATGAACACTCAATCACACCACTGATTGGTAAGAAAATCTACAAAAAAATATTAAGACAAAAATATACCTGTTGACATAACTTGGAGCAGCTTTTGTACACATCTAACTTATAATAAATCTACCATCTTAATCAACCAAGGGTGAGCTCTGCTACCATGACTGTAACACCCCAATTTGGTTCACCCGCAAACCGGACCGGAAATGCTATCGGCAATCAAACTGTTCGCTAATCTACTAAATTCAATTAAGTAGACCAGAATCTAACTTCGGCATCTCAAAATGGTGATCCAAGCATTCAATGCATTGATGAGATTTTTAGGTTCTAACATGGTTCTAGATGCATGCTATGATATGCCAACCATATTTACAATAACACAAACTCCTTAAAAGTTCAACAAAAATAACGATTTATAAAACAAAACGGACAGAGTCTCCCCTAAAAGTACATTGGGGGCCACACTATCAACGACAAACAATATATATACGTAGCAATAAAATGGAAAACATAGCAAAAATATGATATTTTTATCACAACATTTCCATTATCGTCATTTTCATCATCTTGAATCGGGCCTTGGCATTAACTCACTCTGTTCCATTCTAAGCATAATAATATCACACACAATTTATTTCATGGAATAAGACATTAAGACATTCATCTACCACCATTCATAGCATTCATCACATTACGTTCTCATTAAGTCCCTATGTGTGCAAGTTACATTGCTGCTCCTCCGTACTCCCGACAACGCTTAGTGATCCAGATTCTCACATACATATGTAATACAAAACCGTCAGTAACGAGTGTTACTAGTCTAGAAATAATTAATAATCAAACTTGCACATGAGAGCTAACTCTCCTGTTAAATAAAATCATTCATATACTTCTGCATTAAAAACTTTCATAAGGGCACTAATCAGGAGCCGTCTGCCTCTGCTCGACAGCGTCCACATTCTAAATAGTCAGATGCCTCGGTAATTTTTTAAACTATCCCTTGCACGAGAAAATCAACTATCTTAAAGCCCTCTACATCCTCTGTATCACTCCTTCCCCAGAGCACAAAGGCTGAGTACTCTCAAGTAGGCGTCTTCAGTACCCTTTGAATGCACAAGTCTAGACATGCGCTACATTGTAGTACCTATAATCCTCCACACTTCTCTAGGTTTGAAGAACTCAAAGGTGGAGTTATCAGTATCCCTTAGGAACGGAAAGGCCCGCTCACCAATCCAGAGCCCAGTTTGACTAGCACATTTTGCTCGTGATGCACGCGAATCAACTTTCCTTTGTCTCACGTCTCATTGGAAAACCCAAGAAAACTATATATACATAGTTCTGGGTAGGGATTGTAATATAGTAGGCCTGAAGGTATCATGATCTAGATTTGAGTTTTCAAAAGCAAACTCGAGGGATTTCATCCTCAGGTTATTAATATAGAAATTCATATGACTAAATGGCCCGTGAAGAGTGAGATATAATAAATCTACCACTCAATACGTTTGATTACTTGTTAAAACAAATCACGATAGACTAAAGGAGCCAAACTAGAAGCGAGTCCTAAATGGACTGGTAAAAGTTCTAATCGTGTCCACGCACCTAGGTGGGGAGCTCCTACTCTATACCTACATATCAAAACAAAAAACTAACGCCTGCTATGATGCGTTCACACATCCTAACTTACATACTCAATCAAAGTACTTAGATCAATCCACATCAAAATTTCCTAGGCTGCATTAAACTTAATTAACAATTCATACTTAATTTACTTAATTAGTTCATTAGCATTTATTTCAATACAATTCAAATCATACGAATTCATCTTAGTTACAATCAATATATTTTATCATGCTAGTGAATCAACTCCTTACATGTTGTGCTAATAATTATCAATTTTAAGTAATTAGGTCGGAGTTAATTATACCTCGTGTCATTGAAAATCAGTGACGACTAGTGTTTGTCATGCGATTTGGGACTCGAATTCGACACCCGACAGCATTCGAAGTTCAATTGGGTTTGGTCTGATGAGTTTGGGGAAAATCCTGCAATTTTCGCTCAATTCTAGGCAAAACCTATTTTTTGGCGGTTTTCGACAATTTTTCACAAGTTTTCGGCCATTATTCTAGCGAGGTGATCAGGGCTACAGGTCAGCACTAGCTCAATGAGCTCAATGCAACCACAGTGTTGTGAGGGTGATCGCAGCGGCAATGGTCGTCGATGGCAGCCGTGAGTTGGCCATCGACGGTCGGTGGCCCGGCACACGCTTAGTGTCGGGGAAAGGCTCATGGTGCTGAAGAGGGCGGCGACGGTGGCACGGCGGCAGTGGAGCGGCGTGACCGGCGGCGAAATGGCGTTGCCAATCGCCGAGCTAGGGCACGGCATCGGGCATCGTGGAGGCCGGGCGGTGGCCGGGATAGTGGGGGGAACAACTCGACGAGCTTCAAGGTGGCAATCTCATGAATAAAAGTTGACACAGCTCAAACTCAAGTCAAAAATAATAACTAACTCCTACTAAATTTGAAAAAAGCCCATAAAAATATGGAAAAATCACATTAAATATAATACACTCTATAACATCAAATCTGATTTTCCAGCAATTTTTGGAGATTTTTTGGCAATTTCGGAGTTTTTCAGGCAATGTGATTGGGGTTGTGGATCGGCACCAGCTCAACAACCTCAATGCAACCGCAGAGGTGGTGAGGGTGACGGCGGCAATGGTTGCCGATGGTTGCCGTGATTCGGCCCAGGTCAGACTAGTCTGATTGGCCCTTTGTTGGCCTCGGTGGTGGCGCTCAGTGTGGGACAAAAGGTTCCTGGGTGCAAAGAGCGCGGCAACGGCGGCACGTTGGGTCTGCCAAAGTTACTATATATACACAAGTTAAACCATAGGTCTGTCAAAGTTATCATTCCGTAAGAATGTGGTGTCAAAAATACCAATTCTCAAATTAGTGTGTTGTTATTATGTTGAGAATATAATTGTATAGAGTGAATGGATGGTGGTTTAAAAAATGAATGGTAGGCTAATGACCATTGAACAAAAGGTTGTAACCTTTTGGCCAACTAATGGGTCAATTAATAATAATTTATGACGAAAAGATTATGTGAAATAAGTATAGTTGTATTTTTTAATTCTTGAAATTGAAAATTTTATGATTTATGTTTCTTCAAAATATTGATTTAGCTAAACTAAAAAATATATATATATTTTAATAGCCTTTATCATTTGACTAGGTGAGTCTATTTATTTGTCACTAGAAGAGTTTGATTTACAAAGTCATAAAATGGAGTTAAATCGAAGAGTTTTTAGATTCAAAATAAAGTTTAAAAATCTGACATCTTAGAGATAATTTCCGATTTTAAGATAGGTTCTAATTGAATGAGCCGATAGATTTCAATGATTTGATTAAACTTTTTATAGTCATATTTTAATTAGTTAAATTTTCTACTTTTCATGATGGCTAGTTTCACTTTTGAATTCCCCTTTATCAATAAAAATAGATGTAATGACATCAATGCTATTGATTTTTAAAGTATATTACTGGAAAATACAGAACCATGGCATACATTTCACTTTAGATAGAATAAACAAGGATTGTAGCAGCTAGTAGATTTATTTTTGGCCGTATTTTGATGGTTGCACCACTGATTAATGTAATTCCGAGTATTTTAATGATTGCACAGCAGATTAATGTACATCCTGGCCCCCACGGTAGTATAGCCCATGCCTACCTATTAAGTATAATCCGTGTTAAATTTGAATCTTGGACTATATTTATCAAGTTAGCATGGGCAATATTATTGCAGAGGAAAATATATAATCCATATATATCTATAAAGGAAAATCATCCAAAATTCGTGGAGAATGCTATAAAGGATACATAATCCTATGATTTTCAATCGTGTATAAAGTTTATCCTAAAAAAGTCTATTAAACCATGCTTTTCTAAACGCTGGAAATATTTAACCCGAATCAATCATGTGCAAAATTGGTATTCTCTATTAGTGCCACCAAATAATTTTATTCATAATAAGAAGTACTTTGTTATGATTATAAGATCTATATCAATCATTCCAGTAAGGTTCCGTTAGTCCATAGCCATATTCTAAAGTATGTTGTGCTTCATCAAATGCTTCATTTTATGGGTTGTGTATGAATTTGGGTGCTCATACTTATACCTCAGGGATCATAACGGAGAGGTTGTTAATATATGCACTATTGTGTGAGGCTGTGTATTGGCTATAGTATATAGAGATCATCAAAAGATAAAAACATATATAAGAGAGATTTTTAATCAAAAACTGGGAATAATTTTTGACACTACCGATCATAGTAGAACCGAGCATCATTGCCAAAAAGAATTATCTTAAATTTCTCTAGTCAAATATAAATTAAAAAATTAATAATCATTGTGGTCGCTGAACGAGGCCAACCCTAAGTGTCCAGGTTTGGCTGCCCCAGGCCAAGAACAGACCAGATCTGGTTACCCTTGGCCTTAGGGCGGTCAAGGACTGTACCAGATCTGATTGTCCCAACGTTAGAGGTGGCCAGATTTGACTACCCCATGGTCAGGTGGCCAGATTTGACTACCCATGGCCATGGGCAGGGCCTTGCCCTATGATGACCATGGTCAATGCTTTGTCAATTTTTTTTAAATTTAGGGGACAATCTTATCATTATTGAAATTTTTTCCTTTTGATAGTTATGCTTGTTTGTCCTATAACTATGTAATATAAAAAGAAAACCTCCCTTTTTAGGTAAAAAACTCTATATAAAAATAATAAAATTAAGCAATTTAACTATAACGCACAACGTCCAGGTACCTAATTTTTATGTTTGAAACATAATGCTTGCCTTTTTCAAACTTAGTTCACGAAAATATTGTTCACGAAGATCATGGATAATCAAATATGAATACGCTCAACCATCTCCAAGTCACTTTTTATGCACCATCCGATTTTCTTGCATTAAACTACAGAGGTATTTAGGGTATATGTTAGTGATGCCCGCCAAGCTAGCAAACAAATGCCATAATACTTTAGATTACTTCAACCATATGTTGTTCTTGGTTCTCCCAATCATATAGTCAATAAAAACAAGGAAAGAACAGTAAATATGAAACATGCTCATGTTCATGCACTACTCTTTGCCTTCTCCCTCTTTGTAGCAATAGCCGACCAAGAAAAACAAATCTGAAGACAACGGCGGGAAAAGAGGCAAAGTGGTAGAACTTTCCTTTGTCTGCTTTACATGATATCTTTTGTGGCCGTTTTACATTGGTGCAAGCAAAAGTGGTTCTCAATTTTCTACTTGGTGTATGGACTATGATCGTCGAATGAGCTTTGTAAAGTACTATAATTAATTTCTTAATCTCAAGAAAGTGGAATTAGTTGAGATTTCCAATTGAAAATTGATGAAAAATGGAGCATTGAAAAGAAGATAGATAGCAAAGTGCTTCCTTTAGCTACAGTGCTTTTACACTTTCCTCGCGTTCTCTAATTTGAAGAGCTGTCAACTGATTATTGGAACCTGCAAATCCCTTCTGGTCGGAGTAGATTTGAGCAGTATCATAGCCACAAATAAGGCTCGCCGTCAAAAATCGTATTTTTTCCCCAAAAATATTGAAATCAAGAAATTATAAAAAAGTGGTGAGATTTACGCTTTCTTATTGTTGGCTATGCCACTGAAATCTCTGAGACGGAGGAGAATCCCCACATACGGGCGTAATTACATGACATTACTATGTATAGTTTAAAACCTCGGGGTTCGGATTCAACTCAACGCTATGAAGAAATTATTTGGATTTGACTTTAAGTCGATTGGAAGGCATTTACATTAATTTTTCAATGAAGTAAATAAAATATTATATCATTTTAGTATATATTTCTCTTCTGATATTGGAAATTAATAATTGTATAATCTATATTATTTCAAAACATTTATTTTGTTAAATCGAAAGAAAAATAATATTTCAATAATTTTTATTATTGCTTTGAGGAGTCAATCATAAACCTTGTTAGTAAGGAGTTGAAAGTTATAGGATTGGAGAGTTTTTGGAGTCAAAGAGGAACTTTAAAATTGTCTTACTATTACGTAGCCAGAGAAATAGAATTTTCATGGGATTACGGTGCACACTATCAATTATTTTATTTCATCAAACTATCTAAGGCACCTTTACAGGAAAAAAAATGCTTCATGCGCACACTTAAATATATATAAGTCTACTCACATTATCTTAAAATAGTTGTATTATTATGTACACTTATTTAGTCATTACAGAAGGCCATATATAGTAGGAAAACATGCAATTATTATAAACTCCTGATTTTGTGAAACCTGATTATATAAGCATAGCAATTCTTTGACTATAAAATCTGAGGAACCCCAAAAGAAGACTTGCATTATTTTATAGACAATCTAGCAGACATGACATTATTGGATGACAATATTACCAATGGGGTCTTTTCAATGTGGTTTCGTTGCGTATCGCAATTGATAAGTAATGAGGAAAATGATTAGCCCTTTACAGAAAATGGATTTTAAAGTGACGTTTCAACTCAATCAAATTCTGTTCGGTTCAGTATGATGCTTATTTGGTTAAGTCTAGCATTGTCATTTGTGTTATCTCGAGATTAGCATGACATGTATCGAAATTACCGTTAAGTGATTAATTAATTGTATTTGATTGCGAGATGATTATTTGGTTAATATATATTATGTTGAACATGTTTTGATGATACAACATCTCTAAACTATTAAAGTATGAGCTAAAAGGAACATACAACTAATCAGAAAAACATAACACCATAATGGAGAAAAAGTGTTGAATTGACAAAGAGTTGGGCTGGACTTCGGTAGGCATTTGGGGAGGGTTTTGGTAATCAAAGGCATAGGGTCCAGTCAAGGAAAAAGGCAGACAAAAAGACCTTCGAGTTTGGCTGCATGTTTCAGCCTTTGATTAGCCATCGGCCAAGGGGTTCGAAGACAAGGGTTTGATCAAGTGCTTCACTGTTTCAGACTTCGGCAGGCGTTTGGTTGATGATTTGACACCCAAAGTGGTAATGGACAACCTAAGAACTGACATGTGGAGACTTTGGTCAATGTTTCGGAAACTGATCATAGCTTTGGCAGGAGAAAGAACTTGGAGGAGCTCAGTTGGAGAGTTCAACATCCAAAGAAGCCTTTGGCTAGAATGAGTAAATGACGTGGAAAAGTTGTCAAAGCCGGCCATTAAAGAAAGTAAAAGGGCTGGAATTCGATCCCAAAGGCTCCTATTTTGGATGACGGTATGAACCCTAGATTCTTAATATGAATTAGGAAACTTAAACGTGTGTTTGATTGATATGAACTATTAGTTTGTATTCTTAGGCATTTCTCTGTGCAACCAAGGAGCGATCTTGTATGGCATACTTGGCTCAAGTGTTTGAGCTTGTTTGTAAAGCTCCTTATGTCTGAGGAGCATGGATGAAGGCTACTAGGGGCATTCTTGACATGTATCCTCTCCAATCACCACCATGTACCACTCCTATGAGCTCTAAAGGCAAATGAGAAACACCATAGTCATGACATATGCTGTAAAACATGGTACCCAAAACCCTAAAATTCTTCAGGTGGAAGAAGCTCAAGACACAGAGATGCAAATGACAAGTGCCAAAATTCCACATCACCAATGTGGGATATTCAAGAGGTCACACCCTCGGCCTTGCCCTCTATTAGGACATACCAATCTCCAATCACTCACCATGTCTTACCGTCCATCGAGACTTATCCATCTCCAATTTTAATACCCCAGCTTCAGGTTGGGGCTTTACCAGCTTATAGTTTTCCCTAGTTGGGGGCCAGTCTCTAGTTGGTTCGAGCGAGCTCGAGCCAAACCAATTTTCACACAATGAGGGCCCAGATAGCTGTATGAGCATGTAATGAAAACTGATATGCAGATGATAGCATCGGTTATGTTATACCAGAGCATGACTTATCTGTATACAGATTTTTTTATCGGTTAGCCAGGGTTTTAAGCCTAGATCTAGGTCGTTGCAACATTTAGTATCTATTTGGGATTTTTAGGGTATCTCATTTACATGCATCTTAGTGATTTCAGACTACAGGGTTGCCCCAGTGGGCCCAGTTTGATTGAGTTGCAGATTTACACCTGATTGAATTTAGGGTTTCGAGGCCCATTAAGCCTTTTTGCTTCAATTCCTGCTTACATAGTCACTTTTAGGAGTCGAATAATTTTTGACTTTAGACGGTTATGATCTAAGCTTTTCGTCCATATGCATATTGCATATACCCATAGGTGGGCCCCATAGGCCACGAGTTGTTGAACATTCAGGTCATGCCACGTCGCAAGAGTAGAGCCATCCACATCAGCCCTAGACTTATCTTGTCAATTTTCAGAGATTTTCTCCTATTTTTGAGCTTTCCACCCATAGCGCCACCACCACTTCGGGTATCACCACCCAGCGAGTCTCTGCAAATCCCCCAGCCATCAGACTGACACCCTCAGGACCGCCTCAGAACAGCCTATCTATCCATAACTCTCACAACCACCAGGGCTGCCGTAGTTGCCACCAGAAATAGCATTTTTACAACCGGTTTCCAACGCCGCCATTGCCATTCGAGCCATTTCCAGCCCGGCGAATCACCTCCAGCTGACCCAACTACCCAAATAGGTTCATCTCACCGAAACCTTCATTTGAGACAACCCATGATCATCGTTGTAGCAGCAATCACCGCACTTGGTGGTGATTCCGATCCCTTTTCTGCCATTATTTGAGCATTGTGGCCCTGCCAATCGCCACCATCATCATCTTCTTCGTCACTTGGGTGTCGATCTCGACCGGCGACAACCACAGATGTGCCGCTATCTGCCCTATTACTCATGCAACGAGCACCAACTGCATGTCGGACCCATTTGCCGGCATTTGCATCGACATATTGTGTTTGCGTCGGCCTGCCCGGTCCCTTTTCACCTGCCTAGTAGTCCGTGGTCATGCCGAGGGGTGGATGCGGATGTCCAAATTACCGAGTTTGACCAAAATTCGAACCATATCCGACCGAATCTGACCGAATAAAAACAAACTAAAGATGGATATTTCTTTGTCCAATCAAACGAACAACCGAGTGTCCGATATTTTATGTCAATAACATAGTGCCTTCAATATTTGTGAGGTTGATATTGTTACATGTTTAAAGTATACAATATTTATCTATGTTTTTAATGAGATTTTGTACATCTCGGGTATAAATATTATTAATTAGGTGATAGTTTACTTTATGTTTTTAGTTAATTAATATTTTATTAGATATGTTTAATTTTAGAGTTTCAATGCAGAAAAAGATGAAACAAATTAAGCTTAGGAATTGAAAGGTCGTGGTACTTGGCCCCACCCAATGGTTACTTCAAGGAGTTCACAGAGCTCAAATGAGGGCAAATGTTGATGGTTTTGGGGTGCTTTACTTATGGCTTGGTTGAGCAAGTCGAGGAGTTGCAAACTTGATTGGACACCAAAACTAATTAGATTACGTGATTTGTGAACATTTTCATTGAATTCATGTATCTAATGGTCATCTCATCTTCTATATAAAGGGGTGGTCATTTGTTGTTTGGGATATCTCAACTCTTGGCTTATGAGTTTAGTGAATTAAGTAGTTTTAGTTGTTGTAATTTTTAGTACTTTTTGTAATATAAGTTCATTTCTTTTTCATCATGTTCATTACTTTTATTATGGAGTAGTCTTTTATTTTGTTCTAGAGAAGAATAGAACTTTAACATGGTTTAATTAAATTCATTTCAGCCTCTTACTCTTTTATTCAATCGGATTGTTTGAATTATCATGTTCTTAATGTTAAGAGTAGATTGATCGCCTATTTCTTAGGATCATGAGGTTGAATTAGATTTCTGGAGAAATTAATTAAATTAGTCATTAATAATTCATCATACGACGAATCTTTTGACTTGTTTGTTATTGTGGTCGGAAGATACACAACACCATATGCGATTATAAAGCAAATCTTAATGTGTTATTTTGTTGATTAATCAATTATCACCAGGGGTGGAAATTGAGGCAAAATAATAGAAGTATGAAGGAAAGGGAGCCACCATGTCATATAATTATCCTCGATCGACAATCCGAGGGAATATAAGATAAGAGAAGATGTATTGAAGATTAATTTAATATTAGGGAAATTCGATTCTAGAATAAAATTTATCTTAAACTAAAAATCTCTTTTTGTTGTTTTGCTCTTAGTTTTATTTTCTACTATTAACATAAGTAGATTTATCTCTCTATAGGACGATACTTGAAAATTTACCATTGTATTATTTGTTTCAACCATGTATACTTGCACGTCATTGAAATTATTCAAACAAATATTATGTTATATGAAAATTTCAAATCATGATATACATTAAAATTATTATGTTTATACATAAAATTAGTATTTAATATCTAAAATAACCCAAAATGACTTACATAGAAAAAAGATAAAATGCCATCCTCATATTTAGGAATTTAGAATAATACATTTATATCAACAATTATATCAAACTACTTACTTTATAGTTATAATGTTCTCATTTATTACCATAGTTTACTAAATTTTCAAAAGTTAGCTCCTATACATTTCCAAGTCAAACAAAAGATAATCAATATATAAAAGCTTTAGAGTAATCTTTGACATCAAAATATAATCCAATATTACATATACTTCAAAGACATAATTTTCTATTAGTTGATTTTTCATCCATGTAGCTCATTTACATGAAAAAATATATAAAAGAGTTAAGTACTTGTAGAAATATTTTATATATATTAGAAGAGTAAAAACTAAATATAACATTCTTACATGCTCAATATAGACATGAAGATGTTGGAATATTATCTCCATCAACACAATCATCAATATCTCCCTATTCTTCAATATTCATTGTTCCAAACAAATTTAATGATGAACTTGGTTGTTTCTCTACAAGTAAAAAATATAGTAGTTAGAGAAAAACATATGGTAAAAAATATATCAAAAATAAAAAATGCATTGATATAAAATATGAATTACCTTTGTATTCACTTCTCAACCAATTTTGGGCACATATCAAAGTTTTAAGTGTTTTTAGGTTCAAACTATTCCTAGTTGAGTACATTGTTTGTTCACCAATACTAAATGTTGATACGGAGACAACGGTTGATATAAAAATGACTAAAACATCTTGACCAATTTTTTCCAAAATAGGATATTTTTCTATGTTCAATCTCCACCATGATAATATATCAAATTGTCCATCTACTCCATCCACAAAAGAATAGTTGATTTATCCAAATCAGTTCACTTTGACTCCTTTGATGAACATTCCATAATTAACTTGCTTACTCCTTCCAATCTTCTATTTATGCCTCCAAAAGGACGAACACTTGGTGAACTATCAATTTCAATAAAGGGCTTGTTTGACACACATCTAGCCATAAATTTCACTTCAATCTTATTTTTTAAATTTTCCCATTATAATATAATATTTCTTTATTCAAATATTTATTTTTTTAAAAATAATTTTAATTTTTTTGCTAATTGACATGAGAGAAATTAAGAACAATAAAAGAGATAACGATTATATAAATGAGATATTAGTTGTTTGTGAGAAAAACTATTAATAATGAAAAAATAATTATATAATAAAATAAATATGAGATGAAAATAATTTCATATATTGACAGAATTTTGACCATGTCCGACCATGGCCAATTTGACCGAAAAATTTTGAGTGTGGACGACCAACTGTTTCCCACAAAATAAGTGGACAGACATGGAAAATACCTTGTCCGATGCTCGACCGACCAACGCCCACCCCTATTCATGCCCGAACAGTGTCCGTCCCAACTACCCAGACCAGCAACCAAGTCTAGCCCAACCAGCATTGTTGCTTGACTCAGCTCAACTGGCTCGACTTGGTCGACTCGCCCGAGTTGATTTATTTGGCCATTTTCACACATTTTCATCCCTTTTTCGACCGTTTTTTAACCATTTTCGATAATTCAATAACCCCTATAGTAGTTTTAATGTATATTCACATTATTTAGCATTTTTTGATGTTATGAGTGTTTTTACTTATTTATTTTATTATTTATTCATTATTGTTTATTTCTTTTTATTTATATGTTGTCATTTATGATGAATGTTTATGTGATTGTTTATTATTATTATTGATATATTTACTTATTAATATTAACCTTATTCATGGTTACTAAAATTTATTTATTTATTTATTTATTTATTTATCTATTTGTTCGTTGCGTGTGTATTAATATTTATTTGTATTTAATTACGTATTCCGATTGGATAACTATGATATTATTATTATTATTCATAATTAATTAAAATTAACTATTTATTTTTTTATTTATAGAATGATTATGAATTTATTTATTTATTTATTTATATTTTTATTAACACGAGTATATATGATATTTACTCATTTTTAGTTGTATATTTATATAGTATAATGATAGGGGTGGGCATCGGTCGGACAGACATCGGACGAATTATTGTCTGCGTCCGTCCGAAATTTCATCGGACAAAACTCGTCCGACCGACTTTGGACGTCAAATTGTCTGTCGGGCCCGAGCAATGTCCGCGAACAGTCCGAAATTACCGTATTTTCCAAAAAAATCCTCTGCGCCGCGGTTGCCTCCGCCGCCGCCTGCCCTCCGCGGCCCCGCTTTGCGCTGCTAGCAAAACCCCTCCGCTGGAAGCGTTGGAATCAGCTCGGCGAGCCTGACGCATCTACGACATCGACGTGCTCGGCGGAGGTGGCGGCTCGCCGAAAAATGGCTAAACATAGGTGGTCGGTGGTGGGTGACTAGATCCGGCCGGCCTGGGCGGCGATGGGCTCCGCTCTTGTCGGGGAAGGCCGTGGGAGGGTCGGCAATGTCAAAGCAATGACTGGTGGCCGTGACGACAGTCGCCGGCGGCGGAATCGACGCCGCGAGCACGGGCTAGGCGCGGCATCGTGGAGGCCGGGCAACGGCCGGGGCGCTCGGGGCATCACGGCAATGCCGCGGCGGTGCCTGGTGGCGAAGATCGACGGCAGGGCGACGTTGGCGGCGACGAAAAGGGGGCGGCACGGCAAGGGTTTGGACGGGGAAGAGAAAAGAGTTGAGGGGTTTGATCGATGGTAATATTGTAAATAAGACTTGACTCGACTCAACTCAACTTCGTCCCGAGTCAATAATAGTAACTAACTCGAAATAAATCCTAAAAAAATCCATAAAATAGAAAAAATTTCATAAAATAAAACAAACACTACAACATCATAACGACATGCTTTATAACTAACAACCCACCCAAATTCCCTGTAACGCGTCCTAACACGGTAAACGACCTAAAATTAATTTTACGATCCACTATATATAAAAATAAAAAAATAACTGGCATACTTTTATATATTCTAATAACTCATTTTTTTCTGTTGTGTTCATGACATTATCATCATATACTTGGGTACACATGACCCTCATGGCTCATACACGCGACCAACATTATATTATTGATATAAACTTAATTAATTTTACTATATATTTATATTTTAAAATTTTCATAAACTATAATATTAGTCTTACAAATGTTGAAGACATAATATTATTGATATAAAATATCGGACACTCGGTCGGTCGTTCGGTCGGACAAAAAAATGTCCATGTTTGGTTTGTTTTAATTCGGTCGAATTCGGTCGGTCAAATTTGGTCGGACATGCTTCGGACGTCGGACGGACGGACAAATTTGGACATCGGACGGACGGATAAATTCGGACGTCCACGCCCACCCCTGTATAATGATATTATTATTTTATGATTAAAGTATTACTATTTTCATATATTTATTATTTATCTATTTATTCATGACTGTATTTATTCATTTATTTATTATTTATTAATTATTTCCATTATTATATGTTGATTTGCGTGTTGGATATCTAAGTGTTAGTTTATTTAACAATATCTTTTTTATTAGAATGTATTGATGATGAAAGCACATACCACGAGCTTGGATCATATAAAGATATCAGTATTTTACTTAGTAGTAGGTTTCAATGTAGGTTTCGAAGTTCGAGCTTATTTTAGATGAGACGACACACTTAAAAGCATGGACCACATGTCACTTAGGACTTTTCTCAGTTTTCATCGCTATAGTCTATTGCCTATTTGATTTCCAAATCGCATGACATATTAAGTGGTTATTTTATTAGACCCCACTTAACACAGGCCATTTAGACGTATTTTATTTCCGTAATTAATAACCCTCAAAGATGAGATCCTTCGAATCTGATTTTGAAACCAAGATCCACTGCAAGTTGCCTTCGAACCTATTATATAAATCCCTTCTGAAGCCTATATATAATTTTCTCGAGTTTTTCGGTCTGACAACCACACTATGCAAGCAGGCGCATACTAAAGAGGGCTCTGGATTGGTGAGCGTGGAGGATTACGGATAGTATAATGCAGCGCTTGTCTAAACTTGTGGTTTTAAAAGGTACCGAAGGTGCAAACCTGAGAGTACATCACCTCTGTACTCAGGGCCAGGAGTGATATGGACCATGTAGAGGGCTGAAGGAACCAAGAAAATAAATTAATGTTCCCGGGCAAGGGATAGTTTTAAGAGTTGTCGATGCATGAGATGAGTACAATGGAATGCTGTTGAGTCGAGGCCGATGGCTCCTAATTAATGTCCTTATGAGATATTTTATGGAGAACTATATAAATGATTTTATTTAACACGAGGGTGAACTCTCATGTGCCAGTTTGATTATTAGTTATTTCTGGATTAATAACACTCGTTACTGATATTTTTCCTATTATATATGTAGGTCTGGTGATCTTGAGTCAACTTTGGAGAGAGGACAGATAAACACTTGAGCTCACCATATTTATTTTCTTTCACGCTTTTATTTATATTTGATGAATTTTCACGCATATTTAGCTATATCTTCCATTCTCCTGACGCCAAGCGGGTTATTTTGATCTATATTATTGATCAAGTCTATAAACTAGCAGCTTTAGACATGACTCTACTAAATCATAACATTTTTTATTCGGTTCTTAGGTGAACCGAAATCGGGGTGTTACACTCACCATGGGTCTTACCCTCCATCGGGACTTGCCCAACTATCAAGCACCGAAAAAAATGTTTATAAAATAAGTTTGGATAGGGAATAATGATAATAGACATTCAAAAAGAAAGCTAAGTTGCTATGGAGCTTTTTGGTTTTCGAAATAATTCAAGGGTTCCTATCCTTGAGAGTTATTATACAAGTAGCTAAATGGCCTAAATTAAGAGGTTTTCCGATAAATATTGCTCCATAACTTGTCCTATAATCAAAATATCCCAACCCCCAAAATGTTGGGTTTGTCCCACATCAGTCGTAGAGGTTGTTGGTGACTTGTATATAGGCTAATGGGAAAGCCTTAATTCTTGAGCTAGCTTTTGGATTAAGAGAGGCATGTGACACCTATTGCGAGTTTCCTTTGGTTGTTTAAAGTCCTTTTTAGGGGCCCGAAGGGCCCAACAGTGGTTTCGGAGCTTGGGTGGGGGCCCAAAGGGCCCAACAAGTGGTATCAAAGCCAAGTTCGAGCCGGGTTTGCCTACACCGATTGTTGTTGTTTCCTTCATGGGTTCCACCTGATGATTTGAAGAAGAGTTTGCCAAGTGGATGTCGTCTGATTTAAGGGGAGTGTGTCAGACGATGATGGTTTCAGGCCACACCCGATGTGTGAAGAGGAGTTGTTAGATTTGTCCCACATCAGTTGTAGAGGTTGTTGGTGACTTGTATATAGGCTAATGGAAAAGCCTTAATTCTTAAGCTATCTTTTGGAATAAGAGAGGCCCATGACACCTATTGCGAGTTTCCTTTGGTTGTTTAAAGTCATTTTTGAGGGCCCAATAGTAGTTTCAAAGCCCAACACAAAAGAGAGATTTTAAAATTAACGGTTATGTCCTAAATAGACCTAGTGTCCAAGCTCAAAGCAATTTACCGACAAGCTCGTACTACATGACCTATGAACGAACCCAAAACCAATAACAAAACCAAAGATGCACGTGATGCGTGCATGAAAATGTGTGTCAAATCACTCGATTAAGTAGGCATGCAAAACGAAGTAAATACCTAATTTAAAACATTTTTTCAAAATCCAAATAAATATTACAAGTGGACCAAAATACTCACTACATGTACACAAATATGGTAAAAATAACAAATAAAATATCGGACACACTTCTACAATCACATTTCTAAACGAAGGAGATTGACTCAGAAACGTTGATAATCTGGAAATGCCAAGCAGAGGCCGGGTTAAGTTAATAAGGATAAAGAGAAGAAGAATTACACAATAAGGGTCCAAATTACTAAACTAACCACTGAAATGGCACAACTGGAAAATGGTTAGCGCATCACCGGCAGCCAATGAGGCAAGGTCAAACACAATATAAGGAAAAGAACAAATGATTTTTAACTCAATTTGAAATTCTAGTGGAGAGATATGAGGTTATAAAAATGAGAGTACACATAGAGAAACGAAAAGGATGAAGTAAATATACACATATTATAAAAAACGAGTGTTTACATAAAATAATGATAGAATTCAATAATTACACATCTATTAATGTGAGAAAGCAAAGAGGGTGGATGAAAGAGTGTTATTATATATAACCATGCAAGCTAACTGGTCAGCACCAATGTGTTCGAACGTGGCACATCTGATGATGTGTCATGACATGTGGCACTATAGGCATGTTATAACATGTTGGTAAGTTCTTAGACTTGATACCAAAATCTAACACGATATGAACCGTAACCTCATCTAACCCACCTTTCTTTGCACACACACATGGTATGCTCATTATTGTATTCCAGAATTTTGAGGCTTAAGCACCCTACAGACGATTGTTAGAGTGCCTCAAAGTTAATACCCTACATAATGATAAGCAATAAAATAATACTAACACACGAATTACATTAAACACATCCTCATACAGCATAACAAGGTTTAGGGCACCAACCAAAATCATAATACAACATGAAGTCCGATAGTTCTCAATAGTACATAAATCTCAAATACAAAACAAATCCCCCAAAATAGATAAGTCAGACAAATCAAATACTCGGTAGTGTCCACACCATGAGCCTTTCGATCCGTCCACTGACATGCATACCCGCTTAAATAGATATTGTAAAATCGTCAATAAGCAAACAAGTTGATTACCAGTCCAAAAAATTACTAATAAGACAATACTAGCAAATGAGTGTCTTAACTCCCACGAGAAAGAACATAAAACTTCAAAATACCTCACAAGGCTGTAAGCAGTGATAACTTATTACATAGGCCGGCTCACATGCACAACTATAAAAATATTCATATAAGAAGATTGCGCCGTCATGTCTTTCATATATTGTCAGCCACAGTACTCAAGTGGGCCGAAACCAGAGTGTTACAAATTTCAAAAATGTGTTGTATACGTAGTACCCTCGTAAATTGCACACTATAGGATGTAAAAAATTACTAATGCAATTCATACAACCACTACCATTCACTCTCTTCATCGTGAAAACTGTAAAATTATATGTACTTATATCATAGGCTTAGGAAGGGACTACATAAGCTTTTGGATCTTCAATTTGAAAATGAACAAGGGATCTCATCCTTATAATATTATTAAACTCATGAAAATCACGGCTACATGACCCGACATCAAAGGGATTCGATAAAACGCCACCGACGCCTTCATACGTCTAAAACTCTAGTAGAACTTAACACTCAGGGAGTTAATTAGAGTTAAAACAAAAGAAAGTCTTGCATACTTGGATAAGTGAAGCTCTGTGCCCTCGATCGATGAGCTCACCCTGCGTAAGATAGCACACAAATGGAACCTGAATCAAAATTGGATTACATCGACACAAACATCGAGGCAAGGTCTCAACACATGCACAATACATATGAACCTTAATTAACTTAATTACTTGCTTATGCTTATATTAAACCGCATTAGGTACTTAATTAAGGTTTGATGTTACATGTATACTTAGTTGAAAGGGTCCATGCTTAGGGTTTAATTGAACAGACTTAACTGGATGATTTTTAGAAAAGCCAAACAATATCTAAATGGGATAAACTTTAGACCAGTGGGCCCTGAAACTCTAAGGGATGGGTGGAAAATTTAGCAAGTGCTAGTCCATGGGCCAACATGGTAAACAAGGTCCACTACGATCGAGCTAAAGTGTTAGGAATAGTGTTCCTGGATAGCACACCAATTTTTTTAAATATTGTTCGTGGGCTTGGAGACCTAAATGGGCTTAGGTCAATGGGCATAATTAGCCAACACCATGGGATTGAATCTTATAAAATATAGTCTCAACTCCAAGGATTTGGGTCTTAGTGGACTCGGAAAGTGAAGGCATTGGCTAAGCTATTTCTGGAGCTGAGTGGACCTATTGGGCTTAGGAAAATCCTAACACATGATCTATTCAGCCAAAGTCTCCCAAATGTTAATATGGTGTTACAGTAGATAACTGAGGGAGTGGGAGAAATATGATGCAATTTCATCACAATTTTTCTAGGTTTTTGGGTTTTACATCCGGAGTTAGGGAACTAGGGTTTCACCTTGCATTCTTGCGTACTCCGAAAAACCAATTAAAGTAACCATCTAAATGACTTTTAATTAATACCAAAACTTATAAGTTTCCATTCAACAATTGGGGAGTCCAATCGTAATGTTTAAAGATTTTATTAACAACTTTTAGTTAGCTCACTGAAGAACAAAATCTCAGAGCATGACAAAGCGCAGCAACAACATAGCATACACATAACGTACTTAGGCATTTTGTTCAAAGCCTTAATAAGGTAATTTAAGCATGGTGATTTAGCACGAACTAGTTAACATCACAACCTACATATATGCAAAAGATTGCAACAAAATACAACCTAGAACACGGTGACTGGGGAGAATGATGGGTAGGCTACTAGAAACAGTAAAGCCACCACATTTTGCCAATTTCGGCTCCCATGCATGCTCATACTGGCTAATGTAGGCCAAACATGCTTCATACCAATTGTATATCTACTTCTTGGTAACATATCAAGACTATGATCATGCAAATATACAACATATAACATGAGATAAGATTTTTCTATCGAAACTATGCAAAATAGCGAGCATACAACATGTAAAAATACATAACTATTTTATACAAATTCATTAAATGTTTCTAAATAGATATAAATTAATAAAATAGTAGAAAAATCAAAACTCAACAACACATCAATCACAGATGCATGACATCCATGGAAAAAGAGGCAAACATGAGACATTTACCTCATCCGACTCCTA